>JASDQU010237947.1:0-16898 GCA_032191745.1 Picea mariana | reverse complement strand
AAAGTATAAAAAACATTAGATTTTTTTTTGAATGCAATAAACCCAAGTTTTTCTAGTTTCATCATCAATAAAAGTAACATAATAATGAGAGTCGCCAAGAGATGATACTTGAGCTGGTCCCCATACATCTGTATGCACAAGCTCTAACTTTTGATTCTTCTTTACCTTTCCAACTCTAATAAATATGACTATCTTCTGTTCTCCATAAACACAGTGCTTACAGAAATTCAAATCAACTTTTTAAAGATCTGGCAACAAATTTCTTTTGTGAAGTATCTGCATCCCATTCTCATTCATGTGTCCAAGCCTATGATGCCAAAGTGTTGTATCCACTCTTGTAGAAGCTAAAGAGATAGAAGAATTAATATTACCAGTACATAAATAAAATGTACCTACCTTCTTTCATTTTTCTATCACCAATGATCCTTTGGTGACCTTCCATGCCTTATCTGTAAATATAGATATAAATCCTTCACTTTCCAACTTCCTTGTTGAAATTATATTTTTCTTTAGATTTGGAACATGTATTACCTCTTTCAACAATCATTGGTTTCCATTATTTTGCTTTATTTGTACCTTACCCATTCCAACAATTTTACATGGTGCATCATCACCCAAATGAGCCTGTCCAAAATCACCTTGAACNACATAATATAGAAAATGTTTCCTATGGGGTGTGGCATGAAATGAAGCCCCTGAATCTACTACCCAAGATTCGGAAATATTATCTACAGAAAGAATCAAAACATCTTGTAACACATCACCTACTACATTTGCTTCATGGTTTTTCTCCTGCTGTCCATCTCTTTGTTTCTTTTGAGCTCTGCAGTCTTTCTTCATATGGCCTTTCGTCCCACAATTCCAACACTCTATCTTTCTGAGTCTAGATTTGGATCTGCCCTTCCTAGAATTCCCACAGTTCCCTGAGCCCTTTCCTCTATCTTTTTGTCTTCCCCTATTCTCCACGCTCAACACATTACCGGATGTCTCACCTGTTCTTTTCCATCATGTTAGTCACCATTACTTTTTTTGTGTGTGAAATCAAGATTTCATAATCTAGCAGGACGGTAAACTGGTTTGGAAGCCTGATAAACTAGGAAAGGGGATAAATATGGAAGGGAGAGGCTAAATATGGTAGGAGCACAAAGTTGATCGAGCTCAACGCATTGCAGATGTGAGTTCTCAAGATCAACGATCGAGAATGATTTCGGGGGGAGAAGTTGCATGGGGGTTAATTTTGGAGAGCGAGCCCAAAATTTAAACCGTGGTTTTCATTCAAGGTTACATGGCACCACCAGGCGCATTTCGAGATGAAAAGCAGGTTGCCTCAAACCACTTTATCACGACCCCGAAAAGAGGAAAAGTATAAAAGTGCATCTTGTCATTTATTTTATTTTATTTTGAATGCTGGACCATTAAAACCCTGGCACGATCACCATTTTTCACTTGCAGCTCAACAATACACCAACTGCATGCCATTTCCACTCTTTTCCAGATATTTTTCATCATAACCATGGATCCTATCATAACCTCACTAGCATAACAAGATCCTGTGGCAAATGAAGAATCTCTAATTGATCGAGATTCATATATTTTTTATGCCGAAATCACTATTTATCCTATCTTTGTGTCCAGGAGAAACCTGTCTGATAAAGTAGGAAAGTGTATACCGTTCCTTGAAGTAGTTCATGCCACCATAGTCCCTTATGTTGTTGAAATTGCTTTCTCGTTCCAAATTTATAGGTTGGTGCGCCGAACAATATTCCCATGAAGAAAGAGTCGTCGTGAATAAACGAGGGTCCGAGGTCTTGTGTAGAGTAGAGAGTCTGTCAATTCGAGAGTCCCTCGGTATACCAGAGTATTTTCAGCAGTTTATGAACCTTTCAATGAAGAGAAGATGATTAGGGTATACAGAGAATGTCCATAAGAGGTCTGAGATCCATTTTTACAGATAACCTGAACATTTTTCAGAGGGTTTGTCTTTGCCAATGAATGTAAATATAATGGTGATTGAAGTCCAATGGGCCTGCTCCCTGTTGAATCAAGTTTTAGGTCTAAACAATGACAAATATGTGGACGAAGTCATGCTCGGTTTCCTTTTGACCCTTTTTAAGTAAGAGTCTGGTCTGTCAGTTCGTATCAGTTTTGATCAATTCCTAGCTGATAATATCCATAAACAACTAGTGAATTTTCGCTCTCTAAGACATTTCAGATACTACACCTATCTATTGATAATTTTCCTAGAAACCAACAAGAGAAAATTTATTGAAGCAACATTTGTGTCAATTGAATGTAAAAGGATTACATTACTTATCTTCATCAACAAAATCATGTCCAAAGTTTAAATTTTGATTTTCAATACCAGCCTACCTAGAGTTTTGGATGACATGAGGAGCTATCTACAACCAAATCCAGAGAACAAAGTGGGGGATTGTGTACTATTCATGCACTCAACAGTAATCTGGGTTTATGGTTGCCAAGAATCCTCTTACCTATTGCCTATTTTTCTGAATCCTATAATATTTTCCCTTGAATTTATCAGGCATAGAGTTATATCTGAGACAGAGCATTTCCTGAAGTTGTACAAAGCCTCCAACCTCAAGTTCCCTTTTATCATTAGCCCCTTCATTGTCAAAACCAGATCATGCTTATCTCAGTTTCAAGAAAAGTTCAAAGAGTTTTGTTTTTCACAGCTACAGGGAAGAAGATATGATCCACACCAAATCATATCCAAGAGAATATTGATGAACAAACATGCCCCTTATGAGCATGAACATGTTGAGGGTTTTGATAAGCTGGAAAATCTAGAAGTCTGTGTTGATATGGAAGCAATATTGCAACCAACTCAAACAAAACAAGTGGAGGAAACCCTGCAAAAAAGTCAAATACAACAAGCTCCTCAGAAACTGATACTCAAATTTCCTAAGATAAGTGTTTACAACAAGAGAATCATTTCAGAGGCCCTGGGCATCAGTGACCAACAAAATGCCCCAAAGAAGATGAAGATTACACAGTCTCCACAAATAGTGGACTTAAAAGAGGAAGAGCCCAAAGAACAAGTAAATCTAGATATGGTGGAAAGTGGTACTAGCACTGTAGAGGTTGAAAAGGAAAGTAAACTCCAGAGTGAAGGCAACTCAAGAACCTTTAGTAGCAAGAAATATATCTTTGATAGAACATCTGAGGCAGTCTATCAATCTAAAGAAGATTTGGAAAAATAATATGATGAGAAGGGAAACATAGCTCTAGGTGAGATGAGGGATTTAGTCCCTGAAGTGGAAAATATTTCTCAGCATAAATATTCTCTGTTCACAGTAAGGGATGTTGAAAAGAGAACCTTTAACATTGCAATTGCAGATGAAGACAAAGTCTTTAAATTAAATATAAGATATGATAACATAAGTGGTACAGACAAGGTCAAATTCCATAAGCATACCAGTTATATCTTGTACTCTGATTATTGAGTTTAATCTTGAAGAATTCAAAACTATGATCTTATGCAATGGAATTGGAAGGACAATTGAGGCAGGAAAAAGCATCTAGCAGAGATTGGAAGAATTAGGTCAAGATATTGGAATCTGAAGGCCCCCAAGGGTTGAAATCCTCATTGGATGAGAAAGACAAATTAATTCAAAGTTTGAAGAAGAAATTGAAAATTTCTGCTACAGAGCATCCACAAACAACAGAATTGATTTCTCTAGAACAGGAAAAGGAAACACTTCATCAAGAGACATTGTACTACAAGGCTAGGGTGTTGCAGCTAGTACGAGAAAAGGTGAAATGGTCACAAGAGAATGCATAATTACTAAACAAGGCTGTAGTGGCATCTCCTACTGTAGAATTCAGGTCAAACACTGAAGGGCTTGTCTAGGCTATGTCGCAAATTAGCTTGAAAGAAGGAGAAATCAAAGGGATAAAAGGAAGCATAGAGAAATTGAAGCACGAGATGCAGGCAAAGGATGAAAGAATGGTTCAATTTCAAAAGGAGAATGAAGTCTTGTAGGAAAGGATAGATAAATTGAAGATGAGGTTAAGAGGCAAAGGCCCATTGTAGGGGGCCAAACATATCATCTGGGACTCTATAGCTGCTGAATCTACCAAGTTCAGAGTATATTTGAATTTCATTAATGATAAAGACAATATAGCCATCACAACCAGAAGCAGGTGAACTGTTGTGAATGAAACTTTAGCAAAGAAACCATCAGAATGGGCCCAGAATGCCATAAATATACTCAATGTTGTTCCTAATTCAGACCTTTAGAGTATTGGGGTTAAAGACGAAACTACATTAATTATCTGGTCCAGGAGGGTTATTGCTAAACATAACCTGTTGAAATCAATCCAAACCAAGGAAACACAGATGGAACAAAGTGTACATGAGTTCAAGGATTTGTTCAAAGAATTGTTTATCAAAGGACTTCCACCATTTTGGGATGGAAAGGGAAAATTGTATGATCAAGAAGAATACAATGCTCGCCTGACTCAGTACAGATTGGATCACTCCAAGTTCGAAACCCTGGAGGAAAATCTGAAAGGAGCTACATTAGAGCATCTAATTACATAATTTGAAATTTTGAATCAGTTCAAAGCAGTCAAACTTGAACTACTTGTCATGTCATATGCTTCTTGCATTGACCTGGAGATTCTGATAAAGGAAATGATAGATTATGATATCCCTTTTGACTTGTAATGGAAGGAGATAGTACGGCTGGGTAAGACAAAATCCAGTTTTCCAAGGTCCAGTAAGTGATGTGTAGATGTCACTAAAGATGGCCGATCATGTGGAAGACCAAAGCAGAACAAGTGGTGAGGAAAGGGACCAAAATGCCAGAGGAGCCAGAGTCTGGGTCAAGAAAAATTTCTTGTAATTATTGCAAACGGTTTCAAAAACCAAAGCATTTCTTTTAATCATTATAAACGGTTTCAAAATCGAAACGTTTCATTTTAATCATTGTAATCAGTTTCAAACCGAAGGAACTCAACTTGTATAAATATTAGGAGTTCCAAATGTATTAGGTGTTGGCAGAAGTGCAAGGGCACCATTTTAGCTATTTGGAACTTGAATGTAATTTTCTGAAGCTGAATAGAATACACATGCAGATGTCTTGAAGTTTCCATGAAAAGATTCTAATGGTGGTGGTCTGAGTTTTGTCTTCTCTCTTTGTATGTATTTCCTGTATTTCTGATTTCATTTCCATTGTCTTCTGTTTAAATTGGATAGTTAAAGGCACATAATTCATATTGTGATGCTCTTGGCTTAAGCAATTTAAACTATGTTATGTTCTTCCTAACTAAGTCATAATTCATTTATTTAATTCTTTGATACAATTGTATGTTTTTCCTCTCTTCTTACACTCTGCAAATTACAATTTATAACTCAGATTTATCACCTCATTTAGCCTTTATCCTCTAGAGAGTTCTACCAACTAGTCAATGCTTCCATTCGTTTTCAAAAGTTTGACTCCATATCCCTAAGTGTCCCTCCCCTTCTTTGTCAACAAAATTATAAAAAACCTCTCAAAGAAACAAAACCTAGCCAATGATTTGGTAAATAAAACTCATCTATTAGAGACCAAGTGACAGGAGAGAGCCCTCTATGAGCTGAGTAGGCTAGTACCCAGCTCTAAAGTGGTTTGTAGGTTACCTCTGTCATTTTGTTTTTATCATCCAGACAAATTTACAGAGTGCTAACACATCGCATTTCCTCGCTAAGGATAACACCAACAACATCATCAAATTTCATAGTGTTTTAACCAAAGACAAAGTTACTTACAACCATGACTAAGTTTTTCTATCTTTCTATTAATGAGCACAAGATTAGAAGATCCCTGACCTCATCATAAAAGTCCACTTTTACATAACTTAGATGATTAGTAAATGTATTAAATTCATTTAAATGATTTGCAACATATCCACCTTCTGAAATCTTCATATTAAATAATCGCTTCATTAGAAATACATGATTGGACACCAAGGGTTTTTCATATAGTTTATCCAATGCGTCCATCAACTCCTTCATTGTCTTTTATTTTGAAATATTGAAAGCCACCAATGTTTCCAAGCTCATCTGTATTGTTCCTAGTGCCTTTTTGTCGAGAATCTCCCATTCTTCATCCTTCATGGTCATCGACTTCTTTGTTATTCTGTCCAATGGTTAGAATAGATCCTTCTGATATAAATAATATTCCATATGCATCTTCCATAAATGGAAGTTTTGACCGTTAAATGTATTGACCCTAAACTTTCCATATTCCTCCATTGCTCTCACTTGAACCAGGAACCCTCTTTTCTTGCGAGTTATATTTCGCTCTGATACTAGTTGTTAGAAAAATAGGATCATGGAGCAATAAAATAAAAAAAATATGGAAATAAAACACATAATATACACAATACAATAGAGACACATATATACATGGTTCACCCAGTGTGGGCTATGTCCACCATAGAAATTGCCAGATCCTTCCTTTTTATTATCCAACAAAATGAAGTGATAAAACCTACAACACACCCGCTGCAACTTCCTCTTCTCTCTCTCATAGTCTCCTCTCTTAGAATACAATATTCACAATAATACGCAACCACAATACAATTCCCTCATAAGAGAGGGTCACCTTCTAGGGAAAAAAACCCTAAAATAACTTCTATTGTCAGATCTGCGACCTTATAATGAATGGTCCAGATTGACTATGAAATTAAAATATTTTAAAAGGCAATTTTTCCCAAGGAAATTAACTTCTACCCCCAAATCCATTGCCAGAGCGGGGATAAAAAAACCCCTAGCGAAATTTGTTGGGGGGGAAGCCCCCCCAAACCCCCCATTAGAGAATGGGGTCCAAGCATGGATGAAACAAACCTCTGAATTAGGAATATAATTGGGCTCCACAACGAACAAGTGGTTCTTTTCCTATCTCATAGTCACTATGCCCGAGGTCCCAGATAAAACAACATGGATGAGTTCATTTTCTTATGCCCGAGGTCCCAGATCAAACAACAGGACTGAGATCATTGGACATTGGAATCTCCTTGAGGCTACAAAGGAAAAATGAATACAAAGACTCCAGGTTTTTGGTGACTCCAAGCTGGTTATAGATTGGGATATGAATAAAGTCAACATTCAGAACATCAGGCTTGAACCCATCATGAGGGAGATTAGAGAAACTTTCAATTCTTTTTGTTGGCTTTCTTTTCACCATATTCTAAGAGAATTGAACTCCAAGGTGGACAAACTATCAAATGATGTCGTGTTGTTAAACCCAGGTACTTTTAGCTTATATGAATTTCATGATGGGGTCGAAACAGAGGCTATGGAGGTGCACCTTTGAGACACAAGTTTTGGTCCCTGCTTTCTCTTGGGATCTGCTATGATTATGCATTTTTTCTTCTGATGTAAAAATGTCGATATATGATGTCTTTTTATTGACAAGGAAGAACAGTCAAATTGTCCTCAGACAAAGTACTGAATTGGGAATAGTCGGTTAGAAGACACCTATAGGAATAGACTTTTGGACATATGGACTGTGATGTTTATAAAAATAGTTGGATGAATAGTTGAAACATGTATATTCACCACAAATGAATATAAGTGTTTTTTTTCTCGAGGAAAAAAGACAAAGAATCCCAATCTTGAATTTCCTAAGGATGGGCTAAATTGTAGTAGAAATATAGTTGAACAATTTGACAGAGATAGAATAGATGGCGATGAAGTTAATCCTATGGAAGAAAATGATTCCAATACCCAATAGATGATAACTTTGATGATGCTCATGATGTACCTCTTATTGATAATGCAAGAAAAGCCCTATATGAAGGCTCAAGGAAAAATACTCCCTATATTATTTTCTTGCTGGTGAATTTGAAGGTATTGAATGGTTCGTGAAAGACTTGTCTCACACATATATTAAGGTATGCAATATAATTCTTCATACATGAATAATTTGTTTTCATGTTTTTAATGTTAATTATATAAAGGATGCAATATTGATGAATATTTATTACAACAATTTATTTTGTAATGTCGCGGATTGTTAGGTGATTTTTTCCTACCATCATCAAATACTCTCCCTCACACATAATGCAAATTGTCTATCATTATGAAAGATATATGAATGGACTATCAAGTCATTGATGCATTTCCTAATGATCATATTATATATTATGGAAATCATACAACAAAGCTAAAATTCCCTCAATGTGGAACTAGTATATTTTGAATTGATCTAGTAAAAAATAAGGTTCCCTGCAAGGTTTTGCATTGTATTCACATAATTCCACATTTCAAATGATTATTTAGGTGTAAAAAAACAATTTATGGATTATCAGGCATGGAAGAGAAGTGAAAATGATGTTATTTGAATGCTTATAGATGGTTATGCATTTAGGCACATCAAAGAAATATGAACATTTTTAAAGAAGAACCTCATATTGTTAGGATTTCATTAATAGTTGTTGGAAGGAGTAACAATCAGGAAGTAGTAACAAAGATAAAATCACCAAATTTCATATTGACATTTAGGAAGCTAATCATGCAATGTGAATTTTTTTTCATTTTTATAGTGATGGACAACCAAATAATATTCCATGGTTATTTACAAAGAAAGACAATAATGTTTTAAAAGACATAATTCAAAAAAGTAAATTTCCCAATGGTTTTGCTTCAAACATAAAGAGTATCTTAACAAAGAAAGGTGAATTTGGTGGGGCAAAAACTAATGATTAACATAACTTTATTAAGGTAGTTTGGTATATTTTTATATTGGTATAACTTTTTGTAGTAATATTGATTCCTTCTATGTTATAGTACGTTCTACATTTATCTCTCCCACATTATAGTACGTGACAAGAACATAAAAATAGGTTATATATATCTCAACAAGTATATGAGGTAAGTGACAACATATAATTGAAAGCTTAGTTTTAGAGCTTTTAGACATGTGATTTACTTTCATAGTACATATAATTATTATTTTGTTGAGCCAATCCAATGTGATTTATCCAAGCCAATAACACCATGTTAACTCTACTGTTAGTCTCTAACTTTGTTCTTTATTTAGAATCTCTAATCCTAAATCCCCCAGCTTATATCTCATTTCTTGATTTTTAGACTTTTATCCTTGGTTTGAGATTGTTATGTTTTGCATTGTTTTCATTTTGATTTAATTTTCTTAAGTTTTGAAGGTTTAGAACATGAATTAATGAGATTTGTCACATCATTTTCTTATTTGAATTTTGAAAATTGAAATTATTGCCAAGTCATGAATGGCACTACAGGAATAGCAATATTCTTGCAGCACTAAGGTAATTATGCTTTGACATGCACCAACCATCCAAATCTCGTCATGATTGTACAAATCATGGATAAAGGACCTGCATGTGCTCCATGATCTCACTTGAATAAATGATGCAGTTTAAATCGTTGTATGAATGAGATCACATTGTACCTGCAAGGACCTGCATCAAATCAATCCTTTTCCTGATATTATTAAATGATACCATCATCTGTTATTCTAATTTGTTGGATGATGTGTGCAGATATCTATTTAAGGAAATTGTTATGTAATAACAATTATAGGTTTAAAAATTCTCATTTTCAAACAACACAGAGTTTTACAGGATTGCATTAGTGACATGGCGCCCAAGAAAAGTGGACAAATCATTAGGTTGGAATCTGAGGGCACTGAACTTCTTGAATCTTACCCACAGATGGCATAGAGGATTAAGGATGCTGGTTGGTTCGAGTTTTTCAACACTTTCCAGGGTCATGATGAACAAGTGTCCATGATATTCACACAGAAATTTGACGGTTTCGAAGTTGTGATTGGAAAGTTGTTAATGATGGTGACTAAACACTCCATCGCCAAGTCTTAAAAATTGTATATTGGGGGAGAACGGTGGTGGAAAAAGGAGCACGTGGTCATGGAATTCGTGAACCAATTCCTATTACTAGATAAACATAACCCAGATTTGAAGAAAGGAGTTCTCCACAGTTGGATCAGACAGGAGTGGCATACCACTCTGATCATAATTCACAGGTATATTACATGCGAGGGTAGGTTCTCACTGGTTTACATCTACCATATCAGGTTATTAATTCACATTAATGGAGATTACCCCTAAATTTACCATATTTTCTACTCAAAAGTCTATCAAAGATGTCCAAAAGGGTAGAGTCTCACCCTGCCACAGCCAAAGGTAGCATGTTCCATCAAGTTTTGATAAAGACACTAGTTGTTTCTTCTTTGAGTGAAGTACATAGATCCTGGGATTGGTTAATCCAGTCTCTAAATAATGATCCATATCCAAGCAAACCTAAAAAGGATAAAGGGAAAAATATAGCTACACAGAAACAAAGTATCACAATTGATGAATTCCCAGTCAAAGAAGAAATATTGGCAACGAGGGTGACAAGGATCAACAAAAGAAAGAAGCAGACTTAACAAATCCCTGTTGATACCCCTGTAGATGAAAATCAGGAAGAAACCACCACCAACTGAGGTAAGAGATCAAAACTTGATGTAGAGATTAAAATGTTTCCTGATGCAAAGATTGAAGTGTTTCTTGATACTGACATAAAAATGGAAGAAGATACAGATGAAGATTACAATGTAGGCTCAATTAAACCCATAGTCAAACATAAACATAAATAAACCAGTAAGAAAGGTACCACAGGAAAAAAACAGGGGAAGAAATCTGCACCTGTGTCTAAATACCCTAGGAGGAACTCCACTAGGGATGTCAACAAATATAGGTTAAAATCTAAAGCTATGTTTGACCCATCTATCAAAAAGGAAAAAATTATAGTCATAGAGGACAATTCTGAGGACTCTAAAGAAGGTGTCAAAGAACATGTAGAAAGACTTCCATTGTACAGGAAAGCAAAAGAAAATAAAAACCTGGGGAAAAAAACAGAAAAAGACAAACAGGTTGCTCAACATTCTACAGGACCTATAACAAGAGCTACCACTAGATTATCAAGAGATGAAGCACTTTCCAAAGGCACAAGTAGAATTTCTGAAAACAAAGATTATCATCTTGTAGATTTAGATCAGATACCAGATATTCCAGAGGCCATGGACTCAGATAGTTCTGATGATGATCATAGCTCAGGACTAGCTTCTAGATACCAAATTAAACTGAGAGAACCTAAGGCTGCTATAGACCTAAACAAACTTGCACCTGCAGAAGAATTTTCAGAATTCAAAGTCAAGGTCAGAAGTGATAAAGAAAATATCAAAGAACTCCAGAGAATGGTGAAACAATTAAAGAAGGAAAAGGCTCAAGTAGGGCAATGGAGCGCCAAACAACATGAAAAGATACAGGGGTTCAATAAGAAGAGAAACGAGAAAAAATCATTTCTCAAAGAGATACGAGAGTCTAACTTGTATTAGCACAACATTGTACTCACAACCAAGTTGAGACAGAGGACTACTAAAGCCATCACTATTATTATATCATGATAGCCCTATGAAGGTTTTTTTGCACAGTTTTGGAAGTTTTTGATATTTACCCAAGGAACAAAAGATGATCTACTTGTTTTTGACATGTGAATTTGATAATTCGAATGTATAACTAAGTCAAAACCAACTCCAAATTTTGCGGGATTTGATATGTTGTTGAAAAATCATTTGGGATTAAGTTGTTGAGTTGATTTCTATTTTGGAAATGTAAATGCTCATTTTGAGCTGACCTTCCTAGAATATAGATACTGATCAAATCCTATCATTAACAGAACACTGGAAAATAGGATCTGTATTCATCTTTTGTATAGTTTCAGTAGACATATGAAAGACTCTGTGAGGGTCGAAAAATTGGATATTCAGGGACCTGTTTTGAAACTCCTTGTAAGACATTTTTATTCTATGTTGGCACTCAATGGCAAAGGAATATTGATGGCCATACTTTCTCTTCTTCCATGTTCTTTTTCTCTTCTTAGTTGAGATCATTTATCAATTGCAATGCATTATTTTCTTGATTATCAATTGATACAGTGAAGAATTTGTTGTTCTTATTATTATCAAGTTTTGATTTACAAGATAATGTTCTTGTTTCTTAATTATATTTTGAGATAAAAATTCTATATGAGGTTAAAAAATTGAAGACCTTATATTCTCTTTCCTTATTTTTCTAATTTATCTATGTGGCTACCCTTTAACTAGTCAGTGGGATATATCTTGTCCTTATTATGAAATTCTTGTTTACCTTGAAACCTTGAACCAGTTTTCAACCACCCTTTTAAAAAAACCAAATCATAAAACCCTTAAAATACCATTGCAATAACCCGATGATTCCCTAGCTTGCCCTCTCACAGTCAAGTGAAACTTTAGGGACTAACAATGAACCCTGTCAGAAGTTTGCAGGAAAGCATAAACTTATGTCTCTTCCTCTGAAACCTATCATCGCTCATGGACCATTTCAACAGTGGGGCTTGGACTTTATCAGGGAAATCAACCCTTTATTTTCTGGACAACATAAATGGATCCTTACAGCCACATATTCCTTTACAAAGTGGATTGAAGCAATTCCAACTCAAAATGAAACAGACAAGGTAATCATGGAATCTCTTGAAGGACATATCTTTTCTAGGTTTGGCTATCCTAAAATACTAGTTACTGATAATGCTCAAGCTTTTAAATCCAACTCCATGATTGATTTCTGCAATAATTATAACATCAAATTGGTCCACTCTACTCCTTACTACCCCCAAGGAAACAAGTTAGCAGAGTCCTCCAATAAAAGTCTTATAAGAATTATCAAAAAACTACTTGCAAAAAATAAAAGGTCATGGGATTCCAAGTTAAAGTTTTCCCTATGGGCTGATCTTATTAGTAACAAGAAATCTATTGGGACCTCTCCTTTCCAAATGGTGTATGGAACAAAATATATTCTTCCAACTCAATTGGGCTTACCAGTTTTTAAATTTTTTCAAGAAGAGTTACAAGAACCCAATGATGTCCAAAGGAGAATTTTTCAGTGATTGAGGTTCAGCAGGCCAGAGAATAGATGAATCAAAAAGCTGCTGCTCCCAGAGAAAAGTCAAAGCCACATTTGATAAAGGAACTAAGAAATATGTTTTTAATGAAGGAGATTTGGTATTAAGGTGGGATGCTATGAGAGAGGATAAAGCAAAACATGGTAAATTTGACAACTTATGGTATGGTCCTTTTAGAGTAGCCAAGGTAATGGATAATAATACTTTTCTCCTACATAATCTAGATGACACAGAAACTTCCGGGGGCCCAGTGAATGGGAGGTTTTTGAAACACTATTTTCTTTAAAAATGTATCAAAGGTTTCAACCTCTACAATATGTTTTTATTTCAATAAAGACTCCATATACCCAATAGAATTGCTTTTATACAATTGTGTTGTGAATAAAGGATGACAGAGCAGGGAAATCAGTGAATCAGAAGTAAGGTAAAGGCATTAGTTTGCAATTCTTGGATTTTTATCATCAAAACTTAACCCCCAGAAGGAGCAAGTGTTAGTCTCTAACTTTGTTCTTGATTTAGAGAGACTCTCCAATCACCCCGGCTTATACCTCATTTCTTGATTTTTAGACTTTTATCCTTGGTTTGAGATTGTTATGTTTTTCATTGTTTGCATTTTGATTTAATTTTCTTAAGTTTTGAAGGTTTAGGACATGAATTAATGAGATTTGTCACATTATTTTCTTATTTGAATTTTGAAAATTCAAATTATTGCCAAGTCATGAATGGTGCTACAGGAATAGCGCTATTACTGCAGCGCTAAGGTAATTAATATTTGACATGTGCCAACCATCCAAATCTCCTCATGATCACACAAATCGTGGATAAAGGACCTACATGTGCTCCACGATCTCGCTTGAATCGATGATGCAGTTTAAAATGTTGTATGAATGAGATCACATTGTACCTGCAAGGACCTGCATCAAATCAATCCTTTTTCCTGATATTATTAAATGATATTGTCATCTATTTCTCTAATTTGTCGGATGATGTGTGTAGATATCTATTTAAGGAAGTTGTTATGTAATAACATTTACAAGCTTAAAAATTCTTGTTTTCAAACAACACAGAGTTTTACAGGATTGTATCAGTGACATGGCGCCCAAGAAAAGTGGACAAATCGTTAGGTTGGAACCTGAGGGCACTGAACTACTTGAAGCTTACCCACAGATGGCACAGAGGTTTAAAGACGTTGGATGGTTTGATTTTTTCACCACTTTCTAGGGTCATGATGAACATGTGTCCATGATATTCGCACAAAACTTCGACGGTTTAGAAGTTGTGATTGGAAAGTTGTTAATGATGGTGATTGAACACTCCATCGCCAAATCTTGCAAATTGTCGATTGGGGGAGAAAGGTGGTGGAAAAAGGAGCACATGGTCATGGAATTAGTGAACCAATTCCTGTTACCAGATAAACAAAACCCATATTGGAAGAAAGGAGTTCCCCACAACTGGATCAGACATGAGTGGCATACCACGCTGATCATAATTCACAGGTATATTACATGCGAGGGTAGGTTCTTGTTGGTTTACATCTACCATATCAAGTTATTAATGCACATCAATGGAGATTACCCCCTAAATTTACCATATTTTCTACTCAAAAGTCTATCAAAGATGTCCAAAAGGGTACAATCTCACCCTTCCACAGCCAAAGGTATCCCGTTCCATCAAGTTTTGATAAAGAAACTGGTTGTTTCTGCTTTGAGTTAAGTACATAGACCTTGGGATTGGTTAATCCAGTCTCTAAATAATGATCCACATCCAAGCAAACCTAAAAAGGCTAAAGGGAAAAGGGCAGCTACACAAAAACATAGTATCACAATTGATGAGTTCCCAGTCAAAGAAGAAATATCGACAATCAGGGTGAGAAGGACCAACAAAAGAAAGAAGTAGACTCAAAAAATCCCTACTGATACCCCTCTAGATGAAAATCAGGAAGAAGCCACCACAAGCAAAGGTAAGAGATCAAAACTTGATGTAGAGATTAAAATGTTTCCTGATGTAGAGATTGAAGTGTTTCCTGATACAGACATAAAAATGGAAGAAGATACAGATGAAGATTACAATGTAGGTTCAATTAAATCCACAGTAAAAAATAAACATAAATCAACTAGTAAGAAAGGTGCCACAGGCAAAAAACAATGGAAGAAATCTAGACCTGTGTCTAAATACCCTAGGAGGAACTCCACTAGGGTTGTCAACAAATATAGGTTAAAATCCAAAGCTATGTTTGATCCATCTATCAAAAAGGAAAATATTATAGTCATAGAGGACAATTATGAGGACTCTAAAGCAGGTGTCAAAGAACATGCATAAAGACTTCCATTGCAAAGGAAAGAAAAAGAAAATAAAAACTTGGGGAAAACAACAGAAAAAGACAAACATGTTGCTCAACATTCTACAGGACCTATAACAAGAGCTACTACCATATTATCAAGAGGTGAAGCACTTTCCAATGGCACAAGTAGAATTTCTAAAAACAAAGATTATCATCTTGTAGATTGAGATCAGATACCAGATATTCTAGAGGCCATGTACTCAAATAGTTCTGATGATGATCATAGCTAAGGAATAGCTTCTAGATACCAAATTAAACTGAGAGAGCCTAAGGATGCTATAGACCTAAAAAAACCTGCACCTGCAGAAGAATTTCCAAAAATTCAAAGTCAAGGTCAGAAGTGATAAAGAGAAAATCAAAGAACTCGAGAGAATGGTGAAATAGTTAAAGTAGGAAAAGGCTCAAGTAGATCAATGGAGTGCCAAACAACAGGAAAAGATACAGGGGTTCAAGAAGAAGATAAAGGAGAAACAGGGGTTCAAGTCTAACTTCAAATTGTATTGGCACAACATTGTACTCACAACCAAGCTAAAATAGAGGACTACTAAAGCCAACACTATTATTATATCATGATAGCCTTATGAAGGTCTTTTTGCACAGTTTTGGAAGTTTTTTATATTTAACCAAGGAAAAAAAGATGATCTACTTGTTTTTGACTTGTGAAGTTGGATAATTCGAATGTATAACTAAGTCAAAACCAACACCAAATTTTGTGGGATCTGATATGTTGTTGAAAAATCATTTGGGATTAAGCTGTTGAGATGATTTCTATTTTGGCAATGTAAATGCTCATTTTAAGCCAACCTTCCTAGAACATAGATACTGATCATATCCTATCATTAACAAAACACTAGAAAATATAATCTGTAGTCATCTTTTGTATATTTTAAGTAGACAGATGAAAGACTCTATGAGGGTCGAAAAACTGGATATTTAGGGACCTGTTTTGAAACTCCTTGTAAGACATTTTTATTTTGTGTTGACACTTAATGGCAACGGGATATTGATGGTCAGACTTTCTCTTCTTCCATGTTCTTTTTCTCTTCTTGCTCAAGATCATTTATCAATTGCAATGCATTGTTTTCTTGATTATCAATTGATACAATGAAGAATTTGTTGTTATTATTATTATTATCAAGTTTTGATATACAAGCTAATGTTATTTTTTCTTAATTATATTTTGAGATAAGAATTCTATGTGAGGCTAACAAATTGAAGACCTTATATTCTCTTTCCTTATTTGTCTTATTTATCTATGTGGATACCCTTTAACCAGTCAGTGGGATATCTATTTTCCTTATTCTAAAATTCTTGTTTACCTTGAAACCTTGAACCAGTTTTCAACCACCCTTTTTAAAAAAACAAATCATAAAACCCTTAAAATACCATTGCAATATCTTGATGATTCCCTAGCTTTCCCTCTCACAGTCAAGTGCAACTTTAGGGACTAACATCTACCATGTGCCATTTGAATGTGAAATATTTGCATCCTATAACATCATGCATACTCAACAATAAACTATCATATGTTCATCATTATCCAACCAACTGCAAATTAGACAATATCTCATA
>JASDQU010237946.1:5846-16898 GCA_032191745.1 Picea mariana | reverse complement strand
TATAGAGAGAGAGAGAGAGAGAGAGAGGTATATATATATATATATATATATATATACCACACTCACTCTCTTTGTCCCTCCCTCCTTCCCTCACTTTCTCTCTCTCTCTCTACCATCTTCCTCTCTCTCCCATTTCCTTCTCTATCTTTTTCTCTCTCTCTCCCCTTGTTTCTCTCTCTCTCTCTTTACCTATCTCTCTCAATGATTCCATCCCTCTCTATATCTCTATCTCTACCTCTCTCTTCCTCTATCTATCTCTGCCTCCCTCCCAATCTCACACCCTCTATCTCTCTCCACCTCCATCCCACTCTCTCTCTTTTAATATACCCCTCTCTCACTGCATCCCTCTATCCCCCCCTCTGTCTGAAGTCCAATACCTACTTCTCCAAAAATCCTAATGTTGCTAATATTCCCACTAAGAGGTAAAGGATACAATTGGGAGGTCATGTGTGTGGGTTTAAGGTGTTGTTTGTGTCCCTAGATGCATGAGTTCAAGGTGTTTTTTATGTCCTTGGCCTATGCTTGGGGATGTCAGTAGCACTAGGTTGTTTTGAAATTTTATTATGTGTCATAGGGTATTGGAAATGATATGCATACACTATTCATTGCGCTGGGCATGCCAGGGGGTCACAAGGGGGTTGGTCAGCCCCCCCTGTCTAGGGTTTAGGGAAGAGATACATTGACAATTTTTTTGGGGGGGGTTCATGAATCATAAGGTGTCACATGGGTGATAGGGGTTCACAAGGGGATATTTACTCTGAGTATATTTGTGTATGCATGAACCTGGACATTTTATTTGACTCAAAAACATATGAAAATTGATTGAAGGATCTATGCATAGGAACATGTGTGCACTCCTTCTTAGTAAAATTCATGCATTCCTAAAGAAAATGTGTTCATATGATCACGAATGCATGTGCATTCCTAAGGGCATGCATGCTCATCACATGTATGCATGTGCATTCCTGAAAAATCCTAGTTGGCAAGTGTGTGGTGGTAGTTTTAAGAGAGCCAAGGCTACAGGATTAGGAATGCATTCACATTTCTAATACGACACATTCATTCCTGCATGCAAAGATTCCTTCACACCTTGTTGCCACTTTTTTTTCTATCAACTTCTTGTAGACACATGAGTGGCAAAATTGCATAGCAATTCTAGCATTGACAATGCAAAGTAGTTGAAGAAGTCAATTGGCATGGATGCATGGATTTAGGAAGGATATTTGGAGGAATACAGGTTATTTAGGATGTTGTTGAAGACACCAGCAAATTTTAGTGGGCTAGGATGTAAGGGATTGGCCTTGAGATGGATTAGGAAACCTATATCATATGATATCCCCAATGATAATTAACTAGTAGATATGGAAGGTTAATGACTATAAGAGTCAATTTTTGGGTTCCCTCACATGATGATAAGGTGCACCACAAACATGTTGGGTCCCCCTACATAGACTAAGCACACCATATACCTTAGAATATTGCACTATATGAATACAAAAAAAGATAAGATTAGAAGGGAACTTGGTGAGGGAAGGAAAAGTGAGGGTTATGGAATGTGACCCCATCCAATCCACAAGTATGATGCATGACATACAAGATTGGAATAAAGAACTTGACTAGATTTTATATTATAATTGGGTTTGAAAGGAAGAAAAATCTTAGAATACACTTACTACATGAACCGATAAGAGAAGAATGTGTAAAAAAATTTAAACAAACAATTTTTCAAATGATTAGAAGAAAACAAATGAAATAAATAGAAGATCATTACACAATGATTTCCAAAGGAAAACACTTTCAGGAGAAAAACAATCCACACTTTAAATTTTTATCAATGTATCATTCAACAACTAAATGTTTATAAAACATTATAGAGTCTCCATTCTCTAAAAAAGAGTGTCCAACAACAACATAAGGATTCTAGAGAACTTTTGGCAACATAGCAATAAGTTAAACCTCACACAAACTACTTTCCTCCAACCCTACCACTTAGTAAATAGGAATAAAAAAACCATTTAAACCAATTATGTTTTTCCAAATCTACATGGTGAAAACCACCAATGATTAACTAGCCAATTGTTTCCACTTATCATTCATTGCATGCTAGTGATATGCATTTATTCCCTACTAGTATTCAACATTTTTATTCCTATTACTCAACAATTATTCCCTGTTACTTCTCAACAAATATTACCTACTCAACTACATGAATACAAGCTATATGACACAAATGTCCCAAGAAGGTTCTTTGGAAACACGTAGACCGAAGGATTTGGGTGCTCCACACTTGGGGGTTGCAAAAGATGACATAATTTCCTTAAGGAAAAAACATCGATAGAGAACAATTGTGGGACACACTCATTGGGCACACATCTATGCTAAGTTCAAGGGTTGGCATATTAGGGAGATTTGCACTAGCTTGGTGAGAGGAAAAAGACATGATCTACAAGAGGAATCCTTGTAGTTGCTTCAACAGTAGGATTGTGCAAGTTTGTTGGGTAGTAGTAAGAAGACAATATTTCCTTAGACTCATTATACATCTCTAATAGAGTCACAAGAAAAATGATACATCTCAATTGTTGTATTTTTGTAACATGTTTCATATAACAAAGGTAAGGAAGCTACCTTGGGTTCCACATATACATGTGTGTTTTTAAATATTTAGGTGTTGGATGTTACTATTCTTTTCTTTTATTTGTAATGGCGAAGTATTGAAATATTGGCTAAGTGTCAAAGTATTGTTGGGATTGTTTAAAGGTTGTGATTGAAAATGTGATTATTGTTGAATGAAATTCGTTGAGTATGAATTAGTTTCATTTGATATATTGTAGCTTAAGGTGAAGTTATGGAAAAACCTTAATTGAAGAGGCATAGTCTCGTTGTAGTAGGTGTAGGCTAGCCAAGCCCATGTGGTTGAGGCGAGGCAGTGTGATCCAAATCAAATTCGACAAGAACAATTGGATTTCGGTATAGGCTCTAAGATGATCGACAAAGGAATTTTTTAAGGCTATGGACGATGAAGGAGATCGAATTATTGGGGTGAAGTCCCCCATGCCATCATGATTGATGTCCAATTTTGTATTTAATGTATGTAAAGTTGGAAAATATGTTATTGTATAAAAGGAAATAATGAGACGTTCATAAGATATTTTCCAGATGGGAGAAAACACAAACAAAAAAAGAACAAAAGGAGAAACATCCTGGAGAGAAGTTGAATAATTGGGGATTCCATACCTTCCAAATATCCTCTCGATCGACTTATTCCTGTATATTATGTTTCTACACAATGAAAAAATGGTTATTTGGCTATGAATGATGTAGAGAGGATTCCTAGATGTCACTGAGGAGCATATAGATGAACCAGAGAGCCTAGTTTTACCATTTGGGTTTCCAAGGTAAACTATGAATTTATGTGTGATGATTGTTGTGGTTGTATTTTTTTATCAATGGTAAATGCTGTGCACTGTAATTTAATGGTCGTATGTGTATGTTTTAGTGATGAGAACTTCGTCGCGTTTGGGTTGAGATCATTTTATATGAATATGGTCCCTGTGGGTCAATAAAGAATACTAACAACTCTTAATATACACCCACACATTGATGAACGCGTTGTAAATCAATGGCCCTCCTTCCTGAGCCATATCTATTTACTTTGGGGTTTCTAATTTTGTTTTAGATTCATTGGGCACATTCTTGACTTTGTTGGGTGTTTTCCTTTCCCCATAAATCATAGATGACATATGTATCTAATGATGGGGCTTTCTAGGCATTTATTAGCTACCTACTAATGATATACATGTTTTTCTCCATTCCTCGACCATCAATTTCGCCCCATATGTTTTTCTCTGTTGTCAAATGTTGAATTCGACTTCAAACATTTTTAGGTGTTGGGGGATTACAAAAATCACCTTTGGGATTTTTTTTGTGCCACGAGTCACCAAAAACATCCTTCATATTTTTTATACATTGTTGGTCATCTATTTCACCTTTTAGACTTCCTCCTCGACTATTGGTTGTTAACTTCATATTTATAATGTTTTTCCTTTAGGGTTAGTCATCGAATTATCCTTTTTAGTATTTATTTGAACCTCAGGTTGACCCATTCAGACTGATATTTTATCTCGGTCGAATTCCACTTTTTCATTCGACTAACAATCCTTCATAGTCAGCCCAATATTTGCACCTTTCGAATGGAGTCTCTTTTGGTCGACTTGGCTTTCTTGGTCGACCCAAATTTCACCTAATTCGACTTGGTAGACTAGAATTCTAGTGACTCGAATTTGGTTGAATTGAATTTCCTTCGAATCAACTCACCTTTATTCTGACTCATTATCCAAATTGACTTCCCGGTAGTTAAATTCATTATTCTTTGGGATGACTAGACTTGTGGTTTGACTGGTCGAGTCTCTTCCAGTTATCTAAAAGGAGAAAATATCATAGTTCTTAAATAGATGTTTGTGTTGGTGAAATGGTGAGATTGTAAGCCTCTCGTTTATGGATTAGATGGTATCAAAGAAGAAGTTTGAATGCATATACTAAGACCTGTATGGTAAGTGCTCGCAATGATTACAAAATAAGTGGACAGGAGTTGTTTCGAGGGATAGAGAGAGGTAGAGCATCAATAATGTCAGGAGAACATTTTGAAAGAGAAGAGGAATAATATGTCAGGGTCAGGTTGAAACGATTTGAGTAGAGTTTGGCCACATTAACATCAATGGTGTCACGACTATTAGGAGAAAATAAAAATGAAACACCATCAACAAAGGATTTTCATGAAGGCCCCATGGACAAATAAAATAAGCCAAAGATAGAGCATAATACTGAGCAAGAAATGGGAGAGTGAAGTTATAACAAGAAACGGGTACCTTTTCAGGTACATCAAGACATATACTAGGGAAGTGGATGTTATCAAGCTAAACCAATGGCTTCAACTGATGGAAATATACTTCAACGTGAATGAAGTAACTGGAAAACAAAATATTTCTTTTGCTTGGTTGAAGCTTGAAGGCCATGCATTGACATGATGGGAGAGTGACACAGTAAGAAGAGAACTAGGAAATGAGTCACCAATGAATGAATAGGAAGTGTTCAAGGACATGATCAAATATCAGTTTTATCCAATTGGATATGAAGAACACCATCAGATGGTATGGAATTATGTCATGCAGAGACAAGGAAAATCAGTGAAACAGTTCATGACAGAGTTCAAGAAGAGAGCAATTCAGATGGGAGTCCCTCTCAAAATTCCAAACATGTTAGTCAAGTATTTGGGGGCATTCTTACAATAGATTCGTAGAAAAATGATGCTATTTAGACCAAATAAAATTGATGAGGCCATTATTCAAGCACAATACCTTGAGGTTGACAAGCGAAAGAAGCAAACAAGTCCTCACAAGCAATTAAAACCACAATAGTAGTAGATAAAGAGGAAAAACAAGAAGAAGTGGAATGAGAACAAAATTATGGTTGCAGTACAAGAAGAAAAACCTTCCATCCAATAATGTAAAGAATGTGATAAAAAGGGACACACTCAGTAGAATTGTTGGAAATTTCACCTTAAGAAGTGGCCCAAATATTTTCATAAAATGAAGAAGAAAGCATTGATATCAGTGTATGTTGAGGAATGGGGGGATAGCACCTCAGGCGCAAAATCAAAGATTAAATACAATAATATTTAGAAAGAGGTAGAATTAGTTAGTTGCAGTTAGAAGGAGGGGAAGGAAATGGATGAACTCTTTTGCATTAAAATCCACATGAAGCAAATAAATATGGATTGTTTGTTCGCTACCAGTTCAAAATCCAACTTGATATCTATTCACCTTGTTGAGAGGCTTGGAATGGAGACTCAATATCATATACATCCATACCCCCTTGGTTGGGTAAGGAAATATGTGGAATTGAAAGTGAGAAAGAAGTGGAAATTTAAGTTTGTCGTCAAACAAAAATTTGTTGATGAACTAGTTGCAGATGTGGTTCCTATGGGAATATGTGGAGTCAACTTGGTATGTCCATATTTGTACATGAGCGATGCAATTTTCAGAAGGAGAGAAAATCAATATAGGTTATTCAAGTATGGAAAATCCTATGCAATAAATGCACACAATGAAATAAATTCACACAAGGAAAAAACTAAGCTCTATCAGATCAATGCTTATAAGGAAAGACGAATCATCAACAATACAAATAAGTTTTTCTTGTTGTTCCCAAGAGAAGGAAAGTAGAAAGAATAAGGAAACAAGTTGGATATGAAGGCATATGAGGAATGATGCAGTGGAGATAAATGTAAACAACAATAACAACTGATTGAATCCTACAAGAAAGTGTTTCAAGAGCTTGAGGGACTGTCACCCAAGGGAGAGGTTCAACATGAAATTTAGTTGTTGTCGGAGTCACCACTGCCTAACATTGGGATGTATAGTTAACTCATCATTGACACAAATGAAGTAAAAAAGTAGTTGTAGTAGTTGTTGGAGTAAGTACTCATCACATCCAATACATCACCATGTGGTTCACCCATCATCATAGTGCCAAATAAAGATGGAAAATGGAGAATGTGCATTGACTATTGTGTGTTGAATAATATCACCATCAAGAATATATATCCTTTTCCAAGGATTGATTCCTTGTTGGATCAACTACAATAAGATCAATTATTCACTAATATGGACCTTAAATTAGGTTACCACCAAGTGAGGATCAAATAAGAAGACGTGTGGAATACACCTGGACGTTTGTATGAGGGTTAGTAATTTTTTTTATATTATGAAATACACCTGCAACGTTTATGTGACTAATGAATGATGTGGTATGGCCCTTCATTGATTATTTTTTGATAGTATATCTAGATGACATACTAATATTTATAAATACTTGGAAAGAACACCTCTTGCATGTGACACAAGTACTAGATACCTTGAGAAAGACTCAATTGATTTCCAACTTTCATAAATGTGAGTTTGGAAATACCTCCTTGATACATCTTTGAAAAATGATTGGAGGAGAGATGATGGTACATCTAAATAAGATTGCATCCATCATCCAATGGTCTATTCCCAACAATGTGAAGAAGGCCAGGAGTTTCATGGGAGAAGCTCAATATTTGATAAATTTCATTGTAAACTTCTCCACATTAGAAACACCATTGAATGCAATAACTTCCGAAGGAAAGTGATTTAATTAGGTAATATACAACAAATAACATTTGAATACTTGAAGAANTCTTAGCCATGTCGAATTTGTTGCGACCTTTTGAGCTAGACTGATGCTAGTCGATATGCATTAGGAGAAGTACTCTTGAAAGAAGGGAGGCATGTGTTCTACCATTCATAGATGTTTCATGAAGAATATCTTGACTATCCCACATATGATAAGGATCTCTATGTGATTGTACAAGTAGTGAAGGCATTGAATCATTATCTCTTGAGAAAAGAGACTATCATACAAACATATAATTATCACCTTCAATATATATAGAGTCAGATCAAGATGCAACATGTGAGGCATTAAAAATGGTTAGGTTTCTTGAAACAATTTCAATTATTGTTTAAGTACAAGAAAGGAGTCACAAATATACTAGAAAACATGCTCTCTTGACCACCACTGAAGAACATAGAAGTAATTGGAATGATAATGCAACTTGAGCATTTAACTCATTAACTTTTGAGTGAATATTATGAGGGATATGAATGTTTCAGAGGAGTCTACAAGAAACTAAGGGACAGGTTGGTTGTTTTCATGGAAGGATACGAATACCACCTCCCAAATGGGTTGTTGTACATATTGGAGAAACTTTGCGTACCCAAGGATAGAAGAGTTTAGTTTATGAGAGAAACACACACTTCTAGGGTTTTTAGGCATTTTGGTGTAGCAGAGATAGTGGAGAATATGAAATGATATGTGTATTGGAAAAAGATGGAGGAGTAGGTCTAAAGTTTGTTAGTGGATACAATATTTATATCACTAGGAAGCCAAGAAACTAAAAACGTGTCTTGTACATGTCATTTACAGTACGAAAAAGGCCTTGGGAGAGAATCTCTATGGATTTTGTTGGAGGTTTTCCTATGAATCATAGATGCCATGACTACTTGTTCATTTTGGTGGAACGCTTCAACAAAATGTATGTAATCATTCCCTGTAAGAATACAATATCTGGAAGAGAAGCAGTGGAACTATTTTTCATCGATGTCTAGGTACATTTTGGATTTCCAACCTCCATCATATCTGATCAGGAAAATAGGTTCTTGGGAATATTTTGGACAGTTCTTTGAGAAAGAATGGATACCGAGTTGAATTACTCCACTTCCTTCCATCCTCAGATTGATGGACAAACAGAGGTAATAAACATGATGTTGGTGCAATTGATGAGTGGTTGCAACAACAAACATCCAAATAATTGGGATGAGAAACTAGTCTACATTCAACACTCTTACAACTTAACACTTCATTCTTCCACCAATAAGTCTCCTTTCGATACTTGTTTTGGTTATCTACCTCCTTCACCGTTTGATAATTCTTATGGACAATACAAGGAAGAAACAAGACTACAAGGAGAAGAACAGAAGGAAAGCACATATTTGGACAACATCAAACATATACATTTAAGGGTTCAAAAGCAACTCAATAAGAGCCAACAATTGGACAAAGCTAGGCATGATCAACATGGGGAGGATTATAAATTTTATGTTGGATACAAAGTGTGGCTCTATCTATGTAAGGAATGACTACAAGGAGCATCAAAGAAACTAAGCCCCTTAGATATGGACCATTTGAGATCATTGAACAAGTGAATGAGAATGCCTTTAGGATGAAACTCCCACCTTATATGTGGATCATCTCAGTGGTGAACGTGGAAAATTTGAATATGTTTGAACCCTCCATGTTGAATGAGGAGGAAGAACATCAGGTTCTTTTTCCCGTTGAAGACCTTGCATGTCATGGACTTGAGGAGTTGAAGGAAGACATAGTTCTATAGCACAAGGAGTGGAAAAATCACATAGGAAAACAAGAAATGTGGCATACATGTCTCAAGGGACATAATGTGTAACATACCCAACCAACCACAAGTTGGGCATGCTACCTCAAAAGCTCACTTATGAACCAATTTCAAATTTAGATAATAATTAATTTGAAATGAATATTGAAAGAATAACATGCATTAATCAATATCCATGCTACAAAATAAAAGAAATAAACAGTGTGCCATGCACAAAAAATAGCCAACAACCATGCACATAGAAATACATCTCAGAGATAATTAAATACACAACATAAAATACATTGTACAAAAAACACATAGAGCACTTATCTTTGCACGTAAACATTCACTAACTGGATGTAGACCAAGTACATTCCTCCCAACCATATAAAATATTGTTCATTTACTATCAATAGCAGGTCACCCCTGAGCTAGGGCTATGAATCAACAAGGACAGGTCCTAGGCCAAATCTAAAACACACAATAGTTGGATAACTAGATCTCAGGTTTCCCAACCACACAACAAATCCAAATTTCCAGCTCTATTTCCTTCTCAGCCTACAAAACCCAAATATATGAACACCTTTCTTTGCCATGCAATCCCTTAGGCTATCCCATTTCTCTCCAATGATCCAATGCTACTGATCAAGAAATCTCCCTATTGGAAACTCCATGGATTCTCAGCTGTGAACAATTATTTCTGAACTACCATCAATCTCATGCACTCAGGAATCCATTCCCTCTTGGAATTATCAGTAATCTATTACAACCTTCTAACAATGGCTCTCCTCCTCTAGAAATTCATTTACATGCTTCCCCCCCAAGAGCACATAAATTTTTTAAGAGTGAAATGAGGAATTCTAAAATGAAATGATTAACCAAGAGAAACCCCCAAACAACCCATCTGAAGGGTTTAAAAAATTACATGAAAACAAGAACCAAATGGCCTTCCTCCTAAGAAGCTCATGTAACCCCTTCTATCCATAAAATTAATTATGGGTAAATACAATATAACAAAAAGACTTAGCCCCTTAATCCCCCTCTCTCATGGAATCATATCCCCCTATCCCTTTTGTCCTTGTCCATATTGCATCCAACGATGCATTTATTTATTAATGTACATAGATGTATTACATTTCCTAGGAACTCTGGCCCCTTTTCAACTTTACCGGCTCACCATCCTAAATCACAATTACATAATACATTATATTCATAATAGTTAAAATCAGTGTGTTACATCCCCATCCCCTTATTTTGGCACTATCCTCAGTGCACACCACCATTCCAATGTTATTAACATTATAAATCAAGGACCTCTAGCCTTAATTCACACAGGAATTCCAACCAACTCTTATATACATAGGCACTCTGGCCTAAAATTAAACATGTATAAATAGGCATTCCGACCCAAAACATGTATAATGATCTTCATAATTTATATTTCTGGCAATTATTCCAACCAACAAGATATCCTTCCCTCTCATCCTACACAACCGAAAGAAATGAACCCCTTTCTCTACCCTACAGTTCCTCAAGATATTCCACTTCTCTTCAGGGCTCCAATCCACTCGGCTAGGAAGTTTCTGAGTTGTGGCTTCTAGAACTCCAGATGCAACAAGTCCATTGGACTTTCTTCACTCCATGCCTTTAACACTAAGCTTGATTTCCTTCTAGTGCTCTTTTTTCCGAGCTTCCATATTGCATATCCAACATCTCATCTGTATCATACAAATACATTCATCATGAGATATCATTATAACAATTTTCAATCATAAATTTTCAATCTGTTTTATACAGGAAACAAAATCTTCCAAGCATGTTCTTTATTCTCATAATTCATTTAGCTCTTGTGGTTGCAGGCATCAATATTTATTATGGGTTATAGAAATTTCATACCCAATGCCATTATTAATGCAATTTTCTCAACCTTCAATCAACCAAACCAATTGTTAGCATATCATAAGAATTTTTAATTTCTCAAATCTATTTATATACAGAAAATAAAATTCTCACACATGAATTTTCTGCTCATAATGTTTATCTCTGCATCTTTAGATATCGATATTCCTTATGAGCTT
>JASDQU010237941.1:5063-15880 GCA_032191745.1 Picea mariana | reverse complement strand
ATGTGAGCCCCTGTAGTGCATTATGCCTTTTTATTCCATGGATATTTTTAGAGAAACCAAAGATGGACTCGGCTATGAATTGGAAATTTGATCCAGTTATCATGTCATTAAATTCCCTTTGCACGTTTTCTCTCAACATGTCAATATTTCTATTTATTTCACACACTAGTGCATTAACTAATCGTGTAGCTGGTGTTGTAAAGGAATGGGTGGTTGTGTTACTTTCTGCATTGTTGTTTTCCAATACCAAGCTCACAACTATAAATCTATTCGGCTACTGTGTTTCTATAGCTAGTGTAGCAACATATAATAATTACAAGATAACACCCCTTGCTTCCAGTGAAAGAAAAACAGAAATTTTCATAGATGAATGTTCTACCAGGCATGATGAGCCCCTTGACAATCGTCACGACAATTCATCTATTGAAAATAGATACTCGGATGGGCATATTGAAAGTGAACTAAGTCGGCAGGAAAGATAATGGATGGTGATGATTATGATTATCGGTAATTACTCATGGTTCTTAGGCAAGCATGGCTTGAAATTGGGMAAGCTTGGAAATATAACCTATTATAAGMTTAAGATTTCAATTGCCTTGGAGAAGGTCCAAAAGTGAAAGCTATCATACGTCTTTCAAATCAATCTTTCCTRGCTATGCGYAAGAGTAAATACARTGGCATTGTGTGAYTGTAAACARAATAGCAGAAAATAATGACTCTATACATGAAGAATTGCAACAATTTCAATCGGGCAAATGAAGATGTTCTGGAGATGATAAATTTGCAGAAGCTACCATTGTAACAAAGAGAAAGAGGACCTTCACTAAGTTCTCAGTTATCCACAGAGTACTCAGATAATAGAAGACAGGAGACAACAACTATTCATTGACTTCTTGTGTCAATTCAATGATTTCCAAACATGGCATTGATCCAATTTTCTTACGATACTATGGTCTATTTTATGTTCATGATTTCAATATTTTTACTTGCTGAATGCAGATCATTATGCCACTGTATTAGTTTTCAGATTGCTAAAGCCTTCCTTTTCGGTGGCTATTTCAGTTTGCACAACTATCCTTAGCCACCGAAAGCAGAGATTTCGGTGGCTTACAGGTTAGAATTTTGGCTCACAAGCCACCAGAAACACATAGACATGCATAATGATGGTATTTTCGCTCAGATCAAATGTTTTCTCTACCAAATCATTTGAGGAAGATTCTAAATGAATGATAAAGTTAAAAGAGATAGAGATCACTCTCTGTTTTATGTTTTTGAAGTCGATGCAAAGGATATAAAGGCTCAACAGATTTTCTATTTTTAGTTAAGATACTGCCCAATTGTCAAAGGGAGATCTCAAGTGCCTTGTCATCACCTTGAAGGTTTTTGAGCTTATCAAATATTGTTGAAGCTACCGAGGAATTATGAAGATCACATATTATGGTTAGGATTTGATTCCTTTGAGTTAGGATCTAATCCTATGACTTGAGAACTGTTTTGATTTTATTCTATATTTAGCATTTTAGATCCAATTTCTTAAGATCTGAAAATGCTTTTTAAAGACTATAAATTCTATTATTTTGAATGACTATAGGGTTCGAGTTTGGATAGAGATACCTTGATGCTATTGTAATAGACTTTCAGATATATAATACAAATCATAGTTTCCTTTCATTATTGATGTCAGATTACCATTACCTTTCTCTTTTTGTACTTTGATTCAAGTTTGTCTTAACTGCTAATGACTGTTATCTCATTTTGTCAATTCATAAGCTTGATTTAATAGTAATCTACACTATCTTATTTGACGCATCACATGTGTGTTTTGGTTAATAAATATAGCTTTCTTCATCCACTAGTTAAGCTATCTATCCAATCATTAATTCTTGAAAGCATTGTCTCATTTGGTTATATACATTTTATTGTCTTGATACCAATCCAGTAGGTCAGTTATCCCATTTGATCCATACATAAACACAAAAACAATTGCACTTTAAGTTACCAGGCTTCTTCAAGATACAACCTGAGAAGGACTCCTGGAGAGATAACAGAGAGGTTAACAATCATTCCTCCCAACCACCCGAGCTAAACCTAATTGACATTTTTATATATTTCATGATAATATGTTCATTTTCATTTGATGCTAAGCAATTTTCATTTTCATTTTTTATTTACATTAAGCAACATTTATCACTATATTTAAATATATCACAATCAATACCAATTACACAAGATGAGGAAAAATACATATATAATTAAACAATAATTTATATAGAATAGTTGTTTGTTTTCTATACAACAACAACTCTACATCTACCCGAGGAAAATGTGAATCTTAAATACAATAGTAAAATCAAGCAAGTGATAAATGCCAATGATTATGAAACAACAAAAAAATAAAGTTATCATCCTCATCAACAATCAATGGAGGATGAAGATCAAGGGAAGCTTCCAATCAAGGGAAGCTTGACTAAGAACTATGTTATCATCCTCATCCTCATTAATTATATTGTACTTGACTTCCACAAGTTTCATTTCTTCCATTGTCTTTGCATAGCTATTACTCACGGAATAATTTAGTTCATCCGAGGTTGGCTTCCATTGATACTTGTTCCACTTTATGATGATAAGAGAAAACTATAATTAATATTTTCATTAAGTTAACACACCAACTAAGGTTTTATAAGTGCTTAAAATAAATAAAATCTACCTCAATTAGCGTATTTGCTCCCTAATTGTAAAAAAACATGTGTAATTATCTTTGATTTAATTTAGATTACAATATGTTTGGGAGAAATAAAACGATATTAAAAAAATACAATAACTAATATAAAATGTGTCATGAAGGTTTTTTAAATGATAATTTAATTGATATATTATTTGTTACCCCGAGAACAATTTGTTGTGGTGTTTGGATGATATCATGTTTTTGTGCTAGCATTTGATGATGGTTTTTTTTGGTTTAATTTTGAGTTGCTTGCAAATGGATTTCTAGACTTTTTTTGTCAATTGTATGTTGGTATTGTTGTTTGGCATGCTTTCTTAGAAATTGTTTTTACAATTATTTTGAATTTGGAAAAAAAAACAAAAAATGAAGATAAATGTAAAAATGCATTTAAGAATCATGATTGATTTTGAAAAAGAATAAGACTATACAAATCAATGAAGAAAAACATAAGGATTATGATTTTTCATAACATGGTTTCTTCTTCTTTTGACATTCAATGTCATTGCTCTCTTGATCCATTTTCATTGGAAATATGTTCCTATTTTCACTGAAGCATATCCAAAAAGTTATTCTTTCCTATCATTGGTATGTATTTACACTATTTATCATAGTGTCGAGAAATTCATGAGTACACCCATTTCATAAATAAATAAAAATTTACCATTTCTTGCAAATTTCAATATATGCCACTTCTCATATATCCTCAAGTCATATTCTTCTCCCATAGATATTTAATCCTCATGAGGGTTCTTCAAGGCCTAAAATACTACTTATGCTCATAAATTATGTTCATATAAGGAATAATTACCCTGATAAATCATGAAAGTACTCAAACTTAAAATTGGTATAAGTTATTTTGGAACAAGATAAACCTTCCCTCTTGTTGTATTTATTCTCTTCAAGCACACTTTAAATTTTTTGGCCTTTGAGGCCTTTTTGAGACCTCAACCAACCCCAAGTCCATAGACTCCATGACCCCCATTTATTTTAAATTATGAGTTATGATTCATTTTTGAAAGGGTTTTTGTTCGAAAAACACAGGTATTCCAACATAAGACAAGCACCTTTAGTAACCACTAACACAACCAGATCAAATATAAACACGCCAATGTTTTGATGTGGTAAAACCATTATGGGGAAACATCCACAACCCCAACCAACGTGGTCACTTGGAGCAGTTTATTAATGCAAGAGAAAAATATTATAAAGAGATTTTACATTAGAGTTTCTCACAATCGATCATCGGAAAATGACCCTCCATGATCTTTGAATAGAGATCATGGACCAATAAGGTGTTAAGTCACAAATCAATGTAGTTGTTAAGATCGAGGAGAATATGAACCATCAGATCACTCTATGTCGGGAACATATCGTGACCATCGGATTTCCTAACTACAAATGCATACTAATTAATACTAAGGAAACACACTTGTACCTAACAACACATTAGACCAAGTAGATCTTAACTAACTCCTAAGTGTCTAAATATCCTAACATCCCCCCTTAAGAACAACTTGGGATATGATTGAAGGATTTACAAAAGNGCTCTTTGAATAGAGATCATGGACCAATAAGGTGTTAAGTCACAAATCAATGTAGTTGTTAAGATCGAGGAGAATATGAACCATTAGATCACTCTATGTCGGGAACATATCGTGACCATCGGATTTCCTAACTACAAATGCATACTAATTAATACTAAGGAAACACACTTGTACCTAACAACACATTAGACCAAGTAGATCTTAACTAACTCCTAAGTGTCTAAATATCCTAACATCCCCCCTCAAGAACAACTTGGGATATGATTGAAGGATTTACAAAAGTGACACAATAAGAGAAGGAAGGAGGCATTAGAGCCTATCCCCCCTTAATGACAACTTCTTGAACTCCTAACATAGATCGAAGTTTGGAAAACTTCGCTTCTGTAAGAGACTTTGTGAAAATGTCTGCAACTTGATCTTCTATAGAGAAAAAGAGCACTTCAATAAATCGATCATGAATGAGCTTTCTGATGAAGTGCATGTGCAGCTCGATGTGTTTGTTGCACTGATGTTGAATTGGTTCTTTGGGGAGATTGATGACACTCTGATTGTCACACCATAAGCTAGTCAGATGTTGTTGTTGGAATGAAAACTATGAAAGGATCTATCGAAGCCACAAGGATTCATGACTTGCATTTACCGCTACTTGGTACTCTACTTTTTCTGAAGAAAGTGAAATAGCATGTTGTTTCTTATAGTCCCGTTTGACAAGTCCTTAACCAAGGCTAAAAACATAACTTGCAATAGACTTTTGATCATCAGGGTCGTCAACCCAGTCTAAATCAGTGAAACCAACCAATAAAGGATCCCCCCTGAACTATAATGTATCCTGAAATGAATTGTACCCCAGACATACCGAAGTATCCTTTTAGTTTCTTTCCAATTCTTTTCATGGGGTGTTTTCATATATCGGGCAACAATACCAACATCAAAGGAAAGATCAGGATGGGTATGAGTCAAGTATAAGAGGATACCAACTAACGGATGACACAAAGTGGCATCAACTTTGGGAGAAGTATAGGTGGCAACAAGATTGACTCCAGACTGGAAGGGAGAAGGGGATGGTTTACAATCTTCCATGTGGAAGCGACAAAGAAGGTCACAAGCATACTTAGACTAGGAAAGGAAAATTACTTCATTGGTTTGCAAAAGTTGGAGGCCAAGGAAATACTGCAAAAATCCTAAGTTTGTCATTTCAAATTTCTTCTTAAGGTTGGTTTTCACATGGTTCAAAAGTTTTGAGTCACTACTAGTAAGGATAAGGTCATCAACATAAAGAACAAGGATTATGAGATGGTTTCCTACTTTCTTGGTATAGACATTAGGATTAGAATGACATCTAGAAAATCCGATGTCAATAAGAAAGTTGTACATTTCGTCATACCAAGCTTGGGGAGCTTTCTTAAGACCATAAAGAGATTTCTTAAGGATAGAGTCATTCTGGGCATAGCTAGGAGGTTGTTCCATGTAGATTTCTTCTTGCAAATACCCATGCAAGAAGGAGGATTTAACATCCATATGATGGACCTCCCATTTATGTGAGGCAACAAGGGCAGGAACAAGGTGGATGGAATTCATTTTGGATACAGGAGAAAAGGTTTTATTATAGTCAATTATTTCAACATGGGAAAATCCTTTGGAACCTAACCGATCATTGTGTCTTTCAATACTTCCATCTGATGCATACTTAGTTATGGAGACCCATTTACATCTGACAATTTTATTCCTTTCAGAAGAGGTACAAGATCCCAAGTATCGTTTGCAATTAAAGAACGATACTCTTCGTTCATTGTTATATACCAATCTGGATGACCTGAAGCTTCTACAAATGTTTATGGATTATGATTCTCTGAAACTTGATCCAAAAGAGAAGAGGCTCGCTATAATTGTGAATGTTTCCGACGTTGATATGAAGGATTACTAACAATATCACCAACTGCTTCTCGTGTTGAACAGACCCATCTAGGAAGCGGTGGTGTTGGTGTTGGTTCAGGTTCAATGAACTCATCTAGAGGAAGGTGAGTAGGAAGAGGTGTAATTTCATCCTCATTATCATCATCTGAAGAAGAAACTAAAATAGGAACATAAGAAGGCACAAATGTCGAAGATGGATCACAGGCCAAAGAAGGCACAATCACCAAATTAGGCTCGTATGACAAGATATTTTAATCAAATTTAACATATCTTCTAATAATAATTTCATTACAATGTGGTTGAATAAGTTTGTAACCTTTGACATCTTCAGAATAACCAAAAATTACACACTTCTCACTTTTAGGTTGCAATGATTTCCTTTTCTCATCAGTAATGTGAGCCCATGCTATACTTCCAAATATACATAAGTGACTTACATCATGTTTAATTTTAGTCCATGATTCTTTGGATGTTATACTTTTAAGATCTTTTGTGGGAGTGTGATTTACTATGTAATTTGCACAGTTGATGGCTTCCACCCAATAATTTAGACTTAATCCCTTAGGTTGGATCATACAATTATCCATTTCTTTTAATGTGCGGTTATTTCTCTCAGCAACACCATTTTGTTGTGGTGTATATGGAACAATGTGTTGCATTTGGATGCCCTATGTAGTGCAATAACTTGTAAAATTATTGTTCACATATTCACCTCCATTATATGTTCTTAACCTTTGAATTTTATGTTCATATTTCTTTTCTATAAGGGCCTTTTAGGCCATAAACTTGTCAAAAAATTCACTCTGAAGTTTTAAGAAGTAAACCCAAGTACGCATGGAAAATTCATCAATGAAATTTAAGAAATATTTGCACCCATAAAAAGAAGGAGAAGAAATTGGACCACAAAAGTCATTATGAACAAGCTGCAAAGGGCCTGAGACGTGCCAAGATGCACACTTGTCAAAACTATCTCGATGATGTTTGTTGAGAACACAACTGGCACAAACACCATCTCTACATGAAACAAGAGGAAGACTAGTCACCATCTGTTGATCACATAGTTGTTGCAATGACCAATAGTTTAGATGACCAAATTGCTCATGCCAAATTTTTCTCAAGTCATCTCTATCAGCAACAAAAATTGATGGAAAAGATGATGACCCAAAGTTGTCAAACTTGTAAAACCTGGTAATATCATTAACAATTCTAGTTGCAAGAACATGTTGAGGATCTTTGAGATCCTTGATTACAACTTGGTGAGGTGAAAACTCTACAATTTTACCTTCACTTGAATGATTGATTTGATAAACTGATATAAGGTTACATGAAAGACTTGGAACACATAATACATCATTGAAATGACCATTATCTACCTGAACTGTTCCAGATCCTACAACACTAAGAGATCTATCATCACCAACAAATATTTTCTTGGTGTTACATTCATTTAGAGTGGAAACTATGGCTTTCTCCTTAGCCATATGATAATATGCTCCAGAGTCAATAAGTGACTCATAAGAAGAAGTATAAGTTTCACTAAAGGAGAAAATGGAAGCATAAAGTGCATGTCCATGAGAAGAAGAAGAAGTAGAATCAATGTTGATGTTGTGCTTCTTCATCGCTTCCATCTTCTTGAAACATTTGGACTCATCATTCCTATCTTTCCCACAAAAGTTACAATGTCTGTCACTCTTCTTATTTTTAGATTTTGCTCATTTGTTGCCATTAGGAGCTGAAGTTGTTTGAGTGGGTTTGGGACCCTAGGTTTGCTTGTTGTTGTGGCGAGGATGTTGCTTCTTAGGATTATTTAGTTTATCTTTCTGCTGGGATACTAAAGATTTGTTGGAGGTACCTGTAGTGTTGAACACTCCAAGTTGTACAAGTTTATCTTTCTCTCTAATCAAAGCATCACAAAGGACTCAAGAGTGGGTTTTCGATAAGTTTTCCCTAGAGCCTTTGTCATGGCATAAAAGGTAGATACAAACATAGAATATGCACTACCTAGCTTAGAAATAATAATATAGATGCAACGCTCTTCCTCCAGCTTTATGTTACAATCTTCACATAAAATTATAAGAGTTTTAGACTTAGATTGATAGTATTCAATGCAAGAAAAATAATTTGGACTTAAAGTCAATATATGATTTTCTAACGAATGTGCTCAAATAATATTGTGTTTACCAAACACAAATTCAAGCTTTTCCCAAGCTTCATTGGGTTGGTCAATTTCTTGAAGGTGGAACCTTAAATCAGGAGAGGTGAACATTCTGATCAGTCCACGTGCTTCATCATTCTTATTAGCCCATTTGGCTTTCTTTTCATCAACAATGGGTTCTTTTTCCTTTCCCAAGGTAATCCAATATAGGCCTTTACTTAATAAATCCTCCATATGGGATTTCCATTGGAAGTAATTGGTATTGGTAAGAAAAATATCACTAGAAGAAGACATATCAAATATGCAAATAATATGGATTTAAAAATTGAAATTGATGAGCTGGATGGAAATATCTTTAAAACTTAGGCGGTTTAAAAAAAACGGCACTCAAAACAGACTTCGGATGTGAAATTTATTCCCTTTAAAAAAAAAAACCATAAATGGTAACCAAAGACCCACGTGAAAAGTAGAAGTTGGTCCACGTGGTGATACCCTTCCAAATAACCTCACTTTTATAAATAAGTTGTTTTACGAAGTGACCCACTTTTATAAAAAGAAGCAGGGATCACTTTTACAATGAAGTTACCTTATAAAAGAAAGTTGCATGCAAAAAAAATAACTTTAAAATAAAATATTAAAGTTACTTACAGTTATTCATTTTTATACTTGAACTGAAATACACATTGCAATGGATGCATGAACTTTTTCTAAAAAAGTAACAAAAAATACACTTGAACTCAAGACCTCTTACTTAATAAGGCAGATTTTAACCAAGTGAGATAGAAAAACATATTGTATTGTTTAGAAGGAGGATTGGGGTTGTTGTTGAAGGTGGTCTTGGAGAGCATTCTAAAAAGAAATTATTTTCACACAAGAAAAAAATTTCTCTTCCCGATGACAACAAGGGCTAGATCTTAGTTAGCTTACCCGAAAAATGCACCTTTTCCTCTATGTGTCTGATTTTCCGAGATCGCACAAGGCACAGGGAAAATAACATACATAGATCTAAAAGAGTAGAAACTTGGAAACAAACAATATAAAACTGAAGTAAAACCAAAATAATACTTTGCAAAAATTTAAAAAGGGCATATTCAGGCTTTATACCTCGGGATCTGACTGAAATAGTTGTATCTTTGGAAAAAAAAAAACCTTTTCGAGTGAAACAAAAAGCATTCCTGAATGAAATGAGCACTCTGAATGCAATGGAATAGTCCTCTCATCCCATAAATGTACAGAAATGGTAGAAACTAGAGATGAGGCAACTCATCTTCATGATCTCGATCTACAACGGGAGTGAGTCTTCAAACATGCTTTGATACCATGTTCGAAAACACATGTATTCCAACAGAGGATGAACACCTTCAATAACCACTCACACAACCAGATCAAATATCATCATACTGATGTTTTGACGTGGTAAAACCCCTACAGGGAAACATCCATGACCCTAGCCAACGCGACCACTTGGAGTAGTTTATTAATGAAAAAGAAAAAGATTATAGAGATATTTTACAAGAGAGTTTCTCACAATTGATCATCGACAAATGAACCTCCATGCTCTTTAAATGGAGATCATGGACCAATCAGGTGTTAAGCCATGAATCAATGCAGTCATTAAGATCGAGGAGAATATGAATCGTCAGATCACTCTATGTCAGGAACATCTTGTGACCATAGGATTTCCTAACTACAAATGCATACTAAAGAAACACAGTAAGAAACACACTTTTACCTAATGACACATTAGACCAAGTATATCTTAACTGAATTCTAAGTGTCTAAATATCCTAACAATTTTTCTTCATTTATATTCCTTTATGGTGTCTTTAAATTGCATGAGAAGTTTGAACATACACATAGATTGGTTTAACCTTGTGATTAAATGCATATATGTGTGCCTCATCATGTCTTGGTCTTACTTGGTTGCACTTGATGGAATCTTTCCTATGCATTGAAAATGATTGCATTCTATTGTATTAAACATGGTTGTATTTTGAAAATCATCTTGTTGGAATATCATTGTCTCTACATGAAATTGTCGTGGTTCTCTAATGAATTCGAATGGTAATTTTCCTACATCATTTTAGGATTTGACACGGTTTCATGTTATGTGTGTAGGTGTCTTATTTCACATTCACATGTGACATTGAAAGAATAGTTTAGAGAATAACCATACAATAACACATGTGAGGATGTACAAAATCTAAGAAGTCAATTGACAAGAAGGATGGAATAACATATCGGCATGCACACATGAGATTGGCGTGAAGTTGTGACAAAAGGGAAACTAGATCACATGGCAATGATGTTGAGCTCTATATAACTATGAAAGATCATAATCGAGTATCCTGCATAGCTGCATTACATGACTCACAATTTTGGCTTTGGAAATGCAACATTAAACATGCCAGGAATGGCACTTAAGTGACAAAATCAAGGGGATGGCCAAAATCATTCTCACAAATTTGGTCTCCATCCT
>JASDQU010237940.1:6328-16994 GCA_032191745.1 Picea mariana | reverse complement strand
TTGCACCTGTTGACAGAGTAGTTGTCCTTAGCTAGGAGGGTTATTACAGAAAAAAAAAAACTTTTTACAAAGATAGAGGAAACCTCACCAACAGCTAACACATAGGAATCTTGTAAAACGTCTCTTTGTATTACTGGAATAACCTCTTGATAAAAATTACAGCGATTACAGCTTGCTTGGGCATAAAGATCAACCCTCATTACTTCTAAGTTTGAAATATTTATAATTGAAATTAGAAACAACCCTCTCATTAATGATCAGGATGTGGCAGACTCTGAATCTAACTAACTAGCTAATAGGATGCAGAAATATAGTAACCGATGATGATGTGTTGAATCTCTCATGCTGATTTTGGGGAAGACTGTTGGTGACTCATTCAAATGACTTTAACTGCACTGGATGCTGAGTTGGACGAGACCCTTACCTTTACTCAATCAATTCGCACAGCTCATCCCATATTTGTGTGCTTGGGATGGTGAATTTCAATAGCTGGTGGTAGATTTCATCCATCTCGGTGTACTTAGAAAAAGTCATCTTAGTGAGGAAAATGTACTTGATTTCATGTTGTAAGCTGAGGTCAGGCTGCAAAGTTTCCAAGAATGCTTTTCCTGTGATGCTTGTCTCTCAACATTGTATCTTATTTGGAAAGAATATTTGAGTTCCTGGAGGCTTTCAAGCTCCATTTTCAGCCTATTGATCTATGTTCCTCATAGATTCATCTCCTCCATGGAGTTTGCTAGCTCCACAGTCTTTTCTAGTGCTATCAATGGAGTTGCCAATGGAATTTCTGTTGTAGTGGTCGTTGGCATAGCTGTTGTAATGATTTTTGTAATGGGAATTGCACTCAATGGCATGACTTCCATCGGGGTTGATTGTTCCTTATCTTTCAATAACCTTTCTAATTCTGCCTCCATTTCCTTTATATATGTGTTCTGCTGCATGATTAGATTCAATAATTCCTCTTTCTCATCTTCTGCCTCAGCTATTTCTTTAGCTTGTGAATCCTCTGTTGATGGAAATTTCAGTTTTTTTCTCAGAGATGAAATGTCAGCATTCTTTTTCTTTATCATCTCCTTTGCTTCTTTTACATTTGAGAATCATACCCAATCTTGAGCACCAACTCCTCTAAGTATTTTATTCTGTTATCCTTTGCAAAAGAGGATATCTTTTCCAAATTCAAGTGGGTCTGAACATTGTTTAGAGCTACCTGTAACTTTGTTGTTGTAGAGGATTCATGTGCCAATGTGGAGAAAACCATTTCTCCAGTCTGTCTGTGCAAATCCATCTGGTCGGCTAGATGGACTTGTTTGGTGTCAAAAACCATATTTGACCTTTTGTAGTCGGTGATCTCTTTGGGTTGAGGTACATGTTCTTGCAAAAATGCCAGATGCATTCTTCCTTTATCTATGTCAAAAGCTGACAACAATCTATGTTGGTCTATAAAGGTTTGTTTCCAAAACTGAGCATAAGTGTTGTTGGTCAGCATCTGGTTCTTCTTTTTAATCATGTCATATTTTTTGAAAATTCTCAGAGCTACATATCCTTGTGGAGTTTGGGTGGTCACAACTATATCTATTTGCTTCTTTGAAGGAGTAGATGCCACCTGATGTTTTCCCTCAAACACGTTGGTAGAGTAAGGTTCTTCCTCACCAGACTTGTGAATAACATGAGTGGTTTTGGGTCTTTTGTTGTATACCTGAAAATCTTTTGTTGATACCTCGGTGATTGAAGGAGAGGAATCCTTTCTTGGCCTTTTTTCCTTTGGTATCTATGGAGTGGTAGTCTATGAAAAAGAGAGTGAAGGAGATTCTTGTTGTTTAGTATCTACCAGAGTATTTGCCTCCCACTCTATCTGGTTCACATACTTTTCAATTTCTGGTTTGAGGGTGTGAGCATAAGGTGAAATTTTGTTTTTGGATCTCATCTCTGCAATGATCCCACTCAGATCATAACGTGAAATGAAACTGGTTCTGAATTTCATTTCCTTTAATATTTTATCTGCCTCTTCCCCAGCAGCTCGACTGTTGCAAATAAGCAGTCATATTTTTCCTTTAATCCTCATCTGTTGTTTTCTCTTTAGAGACACAAAATGAATGTCATATGAATTTATCATCTGACAAATATACTCTAGTGAAAATATTCGAACAGGAACATACTTGGGTATTTTATATGGAGCTAGTTCACACCCATACACTGATCTCTGTGTGATTCTGATATAAGAACCAGTCCCCAGTTTTTGCGAGATCTGAAAGGTCCAGAACTCTTTGGATCTCCATGTTCCTCCTCGATTCTAGTCTTCCACTAATCATGCTTACTACTGGGTGATAAAGAAACTCAATGACCTGTTTGAAATTGAATTCAGTGGAGTTTCTTCTTAGCAGTGACGTCCACAAAGTTATTACTTGTGGTTTTCCGTCCTTGTCCATTTTCTACATGAGAAAAGGAAATTTGTCTGCTTGAAAGAACATAAACATGTAGGATAGTATTGAAGAATACCAGAACATGCCTTCTGTAGGGAAATTTGACAGTTTCCCATGCAGGTTTTCAGCCAAAAAACCGTTGAAATCAAACTGGGTGGCGACTTTCTCTTCGGCAGAGAAAATGGACTGGAAACCTAGGATAGGTTCATCCACCCATTTGTCTGATAAATAACCAAGCAAACAACACAGTGTTGAGATAATATGATTTCCCTTATCGAAAAATATGGAGGAATGATAAGGAGGATTCTTCTTAGGAAATTGGGTATCTTGTGGGAGGAACAACTCAAAGATTTGTGCTCTTTGGGGAAAAGATAGGTTCTGATACATTTCGGTCAATATTTCAATGGTGATGGGAGAACAGGGTTTGGCTCTGAGCACCTGCATCATTTGATCAATGGCTTCGGGTGTAATAAGGAAAAAGGTTTCTCCAGATGAAGATACTATGGCTCTTTCATCAGGGAGGTAGTGTGCTTGGCATTTGAGGGAGAATTCGGGAAAATGATGGACTTGGGGAAAAAGATACAGAGGGAAACCAGACTCCCAGAGCCCAATATCATCACTCTGATCGATGAAGGTGTCTTTAAACCACGAATGCATCTCAACAAACTCAAATTCAAACATGGTTTCTGAGATTAAATAGTCTTTGTCTGCTAATGGGATCCGGTCGAGATTGACATGAGGTGGGAGAAAAGGAGTTTCCTCCACATTTGGCTTTTTACTTTTGGGTTCCACCGGTACCTGCACACTGAACACACGTTAGTAGGAAAAATCTATGGCAAGATGAGATGTTTCATAGGTGAAGGAAAATGGGTCTCTGATAGGCAGGGAGTGTGAGTGAAGTGTGAATGACCAAAACGGGGTTGGAATTTAGTGAAGGGGTGTCCGTTGGGAGAAAAAGGACAGGTCAGGTGAACAACAGGTATGTGGCCAATAATAAATGGTTAACAGGTCCTTTAGAGCATGAGAGGGTAGGTGAAAGACGTCTGACATGTGTACCTTGTTGAAGTGCAGAATGGTGATTGGGGGATGAACGAAAAGATATGACCCATAACAGTTAGATGGATGGGAAATTTTGATGGGGTCATGAAATGGAACTTGTAAAGGGTTCTTTTGGGATGTGACATCTTTGGATGATGGTGGTGAGTTGGAAAAATGGTAGGCGGTAAATGTTTGGAGTGGGGAGGTAATATGCGATGAGATGATGCCACGTAGGGATGGGGCCCGCCTAAACACTGCTTCATTCCGAACCCCCTCCCCCTCTGCTATTAAAGGTAGAAAGTTTGGGGGATTTCAGGATCTCTTGCTAACTATTGATCTGATCAAAGCTAGATCATCCATTGTTTCGAGTGCGTTATTTAACCATCATGTCGAACCACCCCCCACCATTAAAGGTAGAGCGGTCGGGGGGGGGTTCCGAAATATCCTATGGACTGTCAGTTTGTGTGCTGGTAGGATGACGGTAGATCTGAGAGCACACTTTAATCACCATTTCGGACCCCCCCCCCGTTAAAGGTAGAACGGTCAGGGGGTCCGAAAACTCATCAGAGCCGTAGATCTAGCCGCTGAAAGCTTAGTCATAGATCTAGGTCCGATCTTTAATCTCCGGGATGCATTTCAGTATATGAGGCCAAAATTAGGCTTAATGATCTTTTTATGGGTTTTGTGCACTGCCTCCCTTATTTTTGTCACCATAGGGTTGGAAAAACATTTCACCATCAAAATCATGCATTTTTCATCGATCATCTTACACATTTTATTGAAGAGAAACTAACTAACCTATGTCCTAACCTACTCCTTTGCACCTTTAACCCAACTTAAACTGTTGGGCTAAGAAAATACTCTACCCTGGGGTTATCTGACCAATATTATACTGTTCGGTCAAATTTATTCACTAGCTAACCTAATTTACTTAACTAAGATTAGACAATATAGCGAAGCTTATTCACTAATCCTAAATACTTAAATTTAAAAGACTTGGCCATGTTTAAACTGTATGGATCAAGTCATTATCAATTCATGGGGCTTTATCCTTTTTCTTTTATTCCCTCTTTTTATTTTTCTCATTTATTTTCTTTTTTTCTTTTCTTTTCTTTCTTTTTTCTTTTTCCCTTTCTTTCTTTTTTTTAGAATGCAACAATATCTGCAAGTCAAAAACACTAAAGGAACAAACTTACAATCAATAGTTGATCCTATAAATTATGGGGTTATAACAGTGGCTCCACCTAGGGATGGTACCCTCCTTGTGAGGTGCCAAGAATCATGTTCCTTGTTGTCTTAAAAAAAAAACTTCCTCTAGAGCTTCTTCTGCTATCATACTTGTTTTATTTTGAAAATTTTGATGACATTATTTAGTGTCTTAGGACCTTCTCTGCGGGCTTCAAACACTTGAACAAAGAACGTACACAAAAAATACTTGTAAAAGAAACGATATGTACAATGGAAGGGAATGGTGATCTCTCTATTGAGGTGGCAAGTAATGCTTCAACATCCTACCATTTATCAGTCCCCCCGGCAGATCTGATCCATCACTATTATTAAGCAGGAAAGCATTATTTCTTCTATAGGCCTGAATGGTGTAAGGACCCTTTCACAAGCTATCGAACATTCCATGTTTACCTTTATATTCATTTCTGGAATCCCATTTCAAAACCAGATCACCCAATAGAAAGTTATCCTCTTTGGTTCTCTTGTCATAAATCTTTTTTATATTTTCCTGGATCACTTGAGTTCTATTGTAAACTTCTTCTCTGGATTGCATTAGGTGGATCATTTGATTTATCCTTCGTTGGACATAATTTGGTTCTTCTTGTGTTCCCTGCAACATTTTTATGACAGGGACTCCTAGTGAAAGGGGAAAAAATGCCTCGGTGCCATATACCAACTGGTATRGAGACATACCAATTGCTCTTTTGGTGCTTATTATGTCAAACCAGAGTGCGAAAACCAACTTATTATGCCATGATTTCTTGTTTTCTTGCAGTGTATTTCTGAGAATGTTCACCAGAATTTTGTTAGAAGACTCATCTAGCCCATTTCCTTGCGGATAATAAGTCRTCAAGTGTCCYAGAGTAATGTGATATTGATTACTAAAATCTATGAGCCTTTTGGATCTGAAAGTTGTTGCATTGTCAGCTATAATTTTTTTGGGGCATCCAAAATGAGACAAAATGTTAGTTTCTAAAAACTTGATGATGATAGAGTCAGTAGCTTTCCTGCATGGTACAGCCTCGATCCACTTGGTGAAGTAGTCTATGGCCGTGAGGATCCACTTTTGTTGGCCCGAGGAGGGTGGATGTATTTCACCAATGAAGTCTAGACCCCATTGTTGGAAAGGAGATTCAACAGAGATGGGTTTCATAGGGAGTGGTAGAAGCTTCYTTTTACCTTCAAAAATTTGGCACTTGTGGCAAGAAGTAACCTTCTGGTGGACATCAGCAAACAGAGTAGGCCAGTAAAAACTAGCTCTCAGAATCTTRTTAGTTGTGGTCKTCYAGCTCAGGTGCCCACCACAGTCTCCTGCATGAAAATCTTGAAGAAATTTGTCAGCTTCATCTTTTAACAAGAAATTAAGCAAGATACCACCAGGATCTTTGCAATAGAGATTTCTTTCTAAAATACAAAATTTCAATGATTTCAATTTAACAAATCTATCTTTCGTCTTAGTCAAACTTGGAGGAGCCTGTAAATTTTGGAGTACAAAAATGAGGTCTGTGTACCAAGGGGAGTTTAAGAATGCCTCTTTCATGTTCGGAGTCGACTACTCTTCCGGTCCATCTACTGCACCCAAAAAATTAATATCTAAAGCATCAAAATTAGACTCAGCCATTAGTTTGGCCAAACCCTATCCTTTGATCAGTTTAGTAGGCTTTATTTCAATGTCGTATTCCAGAATAACTGCAATCCATTTTCCTCTTCTACCATCTAGATTATCCTGGGTCAGGATATCCTTAACCACTGTGTTTCGGACGTATGCAATTGTGTGAGAGTGGAGAATATAGACTCTAAAATATTTTATAGCCTTTACCAGAGAAAAGGCTTGTTTATCCACAATGTTATAATTCAACGTTGCATCTCTTAAAGCTTTGCTGAAAAATGTTATGGGTTGCTCGTACCCTTCACTGTTTTTCTGCAACAATACCACTACTATAGTGTGCTCAGATGCGAAGGAGAAAAGATAAAAGTCTTTGGTATAATATGGGCTAATCAGAACTGGGGCTTGGGTGAGAACATGTTTCACCTGCTCATATGATTGTTTGGACTCGACATTCCATTTGATTTTTGTGTCTTTTTTCAACATATTAGTGATATTCCTGAGAAGTTCGACCAAGTTTGATATGAATCTTCTAAGGAAATTTATTTTTCCAATGAAATATTGCAGTTCTTTGATATTCCTAGGGTGTTCCACCTTCTGGATGGCTTCTATCCTACTGGGATCTATTTTAATTCTTTATTTTGAGATTATGTGTCCCAGTAGTATACCTTCCTCTAACCCAAAAAGGATTTTCTTAGGATTCAATGAAATCCCAAATTTCTTGCACTTCTCAAACACACGTTTGAGGTGGAGCAAGTGTTCCTTGTCATATTTTGAGTAAATAGTTACATCATCTAGATAAAAGACCATAAATCTCCCAGTCTCACCCACAAAAGAAATATCCATTTCTCTTTGAAAAGTAGCCCCAGCGTTCATCAGACCAAAAGGCATCTTCACATACATGAAGGTTCCCCAGGGTGTGGTAAAAGTTGTCTTCTCTTGATCTTCTGGATGGACCAGAACTTGGTTGTAACTAGAGAAACCATCTAGTAAGGATATCCTATTAGATCCAACCACCTTTTGTAAAATATGGTCCATTTTGGTCAAAGGGTAATTGTCTTTGAGGGAGACTTTGTTCAGATTTCTGAAATCTATACAAAGTCTGGTCTCGCTAGTTTTCTTCCTATTCAGAACTAGGTTAGAAACCCATTTGGAAAATCTCAAGGGGACTATAATCTTTGCATCATACATCTTTTTTATTTCTTTCTCTATTAGGGGAAGCAATTTGGGATTAATTCTCCTAAGTTTATGTCTGAAAGGTTTGTGTTCTTATTTTATGGGAATCTAATGTTGTATGATACTTGTGTCATAGGATTTTAAGTCCTCATAGCCCCAGGCAAAAACATATATATATTCTTTAAAAAGTTCAATGTATTTTATTTTTTTCTCTAGTGGCAGAGATTTAGATAGTTTTATTTTTTGGAGGTTTTCTTCTGTTCCTATGTTGCACTCTTCAACCTCTTTACCACTACCTTCAATTTTCGGTTTTTTGGCTACATCGTTAAAATCAAACAAGTCTTCCAACGGAACTAAACCTCTAGGTAAAAGATTATTTTTCAACTGAAGAATATTAGAATCTACATCATTTTCATTGAATTCTTCAACATCTATTTTATTTACACTACCATTCTCAAAAATAGATTTATTTACAAATTCATCATCATTTTCTAAATCTATGTTTGTACATTTGAAATCATTCTTACATTGCAGAAAATCTTCGATTTGATCGTCATTTCCAAATACATGCCAATATCTGATTTTGTCAGGAACGGTTGGTCTGCACTTCACCTCCACCATGTACTTGCGAGTGGGATGAAAAGGGATTTTACAGGTAGTTGCTGATGTAGCCAATCCATCTGCAATTATATTTTGTCCCCTAGGCATTACCTGCAAGTCAATCTCAGTAAAGCATTGAAGAGCATATAAAACGACATTCCTATAGGATCTAAGTCTAGGATGTTTTGATGCATACTCACCTTTGATTTGCTTGATAATCAATTCAGAATCACCCCATACCATTATCTGCTTGGCCCCAACTTTCTTCAATAATTTCAGGCCAAGCATCAAATCCTCTTACTCGACTATGTTGTTAGTACATTAGAAGTTCAGTTTGTAGGAATGATTCTTAGAATACCTCAACCTATGGTTATGCAACCAAACTCTGGCTCCAACTCCTTTACTCATAGCACCATCGAAGTGCATGCTCCAGAAATCTGCTAGAAACTCCTCGTTCTCTTCAATCATGGGGTTTCTTACTTCGACAACTGCTTTATCATCCTTCAGATCAGGTGAATCATCCTCCAGTTGTGTGATTTGTTCTTCAAAGTCACAATCGCTGTATAGAATAAAAGAGTCTAGATCAGAGAGTGTGGAGTATAGTGGGTAGTTCTGTGGATTTTCCTGGCTACTGACCATATACTTCATTAGTGTTTCCCTGTAAAGTCTTCTCTATTGTCCAAAAATTGGAATGGCAGCGTAAGACATATCTAGCTACAAGGTTCCTCTCAATTTATCTCCCCAAGACCTTGATAGCAACATACCATATTTGGGGGGAATATCTGGGACGACGATATCCATCACCATAATTTTCGTTGGGAATTGATCCAAGGTGATGTATAAGTGTTTGATCAGGCCTATACATTTGACTTTCCTGGAGTCGAAAGAATGCAAATATTTATAGGGTMTGGTGACCTCGAGTCCCAAATTTTCCATCATGGCTTTGGGCACTAGGTTGTGAGAGGCACCCGAATCTAGCATAGMATTCATGTAATATTTGATCGTGGATGTTTAGGCTGATGTAAAAAGGAGCCATGACACCATTATCAGTTTGATTGTCAACTTTAGGACCAAATAGGAGCTTAGGTTGATCATCGGCAAGGTTTACTRTGTCAGAGTGGTGTACAGATCCAACATTCAAATCTTTGGTACCTATCTCTAGTTTGATGCTTAAATAGTTTATCACCTGAGACTTGTAAGTGTTCTGTTCATCAKCTCGAAGAGGGGAATGGGAATATTMAATTTTGCTAGCTCCCCTTCAAGGATGAAAGGAGCGGTGGTTTTGTTTAAGGTCTATACTTCTAATTTATCAGTAGAAGCTCTATGGCCATGTGCACCTATTTGAATGGTTGATGAAACTTCAGTCCGACTTGTTCTTTTAAGAATTTCTGGAGTTTTTTATGCAGGAGATTCAACATCATTTCGCCCAGGGACTTTCTTAGGAGGGTTTTCTGAGGTTTTCCTGGTTTCAACAGCCTTCTTTGGAGAGTTCTCATTTTCCTTCTTGCTTCTCAATTTATACTGCCTATGAACCTCCATTATAGCACTCTCAAAGGCTTGTTGTTCTATTTTCTCAGCGTCCTCATTTACCTTTGTTTGTGAAAGGAGACAGATTTCATGCTCTTCCTGGGTGAGAAAAATGGATTCATGATCGTGATCATGATCACCCATTAGGTTTATATGAGTGTCATCAAACTCCTCAATTACTTCCTCCCCGTCATCGGAGAGGTGGTCTAATTTGTTGATCAGGTCCCCTTTGTTCCCTTTGATCTCTAGGATCTCTCTACCTGATCTGAGGTGGACTTCTTCTGAAGTTTGGGTTTCTAAATTGAAGGGTAGCTTGGTTATCCCTAGGTGGGTTCCTATTAGTTATGGTGAGTCTCTCCATCATTTTCTCCATAGCTCTGGCGAGAGAATCTAATTTGGCATCGGATGAGGAAGTAGAAGGTTGTTCTTTGATGGTGACCCTCATTTCTGTTCTCTACCTAGCCCTTCTGGCCAAAAAAAATTCTCCCACACTGAAGACACTTATTTGCATGTCTTCCAGAGTTGTTGCATTTCTTTCCCTCAACTGATATTACATGTCAGCGTCAAAGCCATCATGGAATTTTATTAATGCCAAACCTTGTGGTGGTTTGATATCAGCAGGGATAGCATTGTATAGATTGTTGAAACAATTGCAGTAATATTGCACTGTCTCTCCTTGGTTCCTTCTTATGTTCTCATACTCTGATAGAATCTAGAGAAGATTTTTCTTTACCTCCCACCTGTCAAGGAAGGTTCGATGAAAGACAACAATATCAGTAATGGTAGCAACACGTAAGGTTTTGAACCACTTTTTTACTTCTCCTTTCAGACTTTGTGCAAATAATATCATCTGCACATCAGCTTCATCTAATTCTTGTAGGTCAAAATAATCGTTCATTTTGTCAACATGTTGTTGTGCATTTAGGGGACCAGTACTATCAAACTGCGGGAGTCTGGTTTGATAATCTTGAGGCATGTCATGTAAAGGAGAAACTAATACCAATGGAGCATATCTTCCTGCCATGATTGGTGGAGGAGGTTGAACAACAACCTGTGTGACAAGGGAGGTAGT
>JASDQU010237938.1:0-16903 GCA_032191745.1 Picea mariana | reverse complement strand
ACACCACTTTGTACATAACTCATACAGGCATTATATAATCCACATGCGTTTAAGCAAAGAAATACATTTAAGCTCAGAGTAAACATATTATTTACTTCTATAATAAAAAATCAATAACATTAACATTAAATTGATATGCACAGTAGAATACATGATGATTATAATACACAGAGATACAGAAACATAATTAGAGCATCATCTAATACTTATCTTTTAATAGTGGTAGATTCCACCAACCAAGTGCAGGCCTTCCGCGAACCTCCTAGCCTTAGACCGCACTGCTCATCAAGCTCAGTAGTGGGTCACCCCTAAGTTGGGACTAAGCTCCACCCTGAGACAAGGAATCCTAGGCTAGGCTGGGCTTATAGGGAAAACAACACACAACCACAAGGAAGGGGTTCTCTTCCAGGAACCACTCACGCTCACTGCCCACACACCCTCATTCCCCACATGCTTGTTCCACCCCAGGAGTATACACCTTCTCTGTCACCTGGACATTCCTTCGGCTGCTAACCTCCCTTGCTTTGGGTTACAGCAAAAGACCAGACCAGAAGTCTCTAAGATCTGTGGCAGCTATAGGGTTCCTTCCAAGAGTCCTCTCCTTCCTCTGTGCACTCTCTCACCTAGAGAGAGACGCTCACAGGCCAAAACCACCTATTCATCCAACCTCAAACACCACTCTCGCCTGGAGAGAGTGTTTCACAACTAGTCACAAGACATACGCAGTCCCGCACTGCGCAACTGCAATGACCCATGAAAATATAGACATCGGCTTCCTCAAAACGGGTTCAAAAATGGAAAAATGGTCTCACGTCACGGCTTTGGGACAAAGGCTTCACACACAAGCTCCATTTTGGATAGAGGATGCACACGGATTCCCCAGACACCACACAGGCTTTTCAGTTCAGAACAGAGATGAATCCAGCTCTTTCAGAATCGATCACAGGCTTCTGGTTTATTACAGAGGTATACACAGGTTTTATCAGTGCCAGATATAGGATTTTCAGATCACAGAGACACACCAAGTTTCTCTACAGAACTCGCATCCATCGTACTACTCAGAACCCGTACACGCTCAGGTCGTCTGATCGAATGGGAGCAGGGACCCCTCTCACAGCTCACCCTGGCCCTTTTATTTGCATGCACTAGGGTTGACACTTGTCGCCCTAGGAACTGCATGTGTTCTACCAGCATGCATCACCTTCCTCATGGTTAGGAACTTAGGATAAAACATGAAATGCTCATGCCTTTTTGAAATAATATTAAAATATTATTCCCAAGGTTGAAGCCCACTAGGATTAACACTTAGCCCTCCCTTTCCCACCTTCCAGCCCCTAATCCCTTGCCCACTCTATGGAAGCTCATCCCCCCTTCACTCATTCATCGTGATCAGTCTGCACCTGGCGGTGTTTACAATTTTATTAAATGTTCTGCATGATTACATATACAGCAACAGGCTCCTGGCCTTCAATACTTAGGCTCCCTAGCCTAACAAACACATAAGCCACCAGCTTATAAAAACTTGGCTCACCATTCTATAAAACATAATTACAATTCCTTTCAGAACATGATTTACAAGAGGGCTTGGCCTTGGGGACACTACACATAGCCACCCCTAGCCCCTGACTAGCCAAAAAGCATCATTTAAGGCCTCAAAATGACCTCAAAAGTTTAGGATCCAAAAATCATAACAAAAACGACCAATATGGAGAACTGTGATGAGTTAGTGGAAGAGGTGGGTGGCCACCGATATCCACCTAGATAATTTACCTACCCACTAATAAACATCATAGGCTTTGGCATAATTATTGGAATCATTAAATATTGCAGGCCACCACAAACCAACTTATAACACATTGTGAACTATTGCTTCACCTCCAACATGACCTCCCCCAACTACATGATGGCATTCCCATAATATATCTTTCATTTTATGAACCATTACACAATGAATAAGGATACCATCAATTCCTAGCTTGTATAATTGTCCTATAATCAATTGATACTTCAAATCTTTAACCACAAAGTGACAATTCTGAGTTGTAGAATATCCTTCTAGAGTAGCACCAATGGTGAAATATAGAGAAATCTTAGTATAATAATTAGAAACAAGATCCACTTTAAATAAATACGAATTACGAATTTTATCTTCTACAACACCTCATTATTCCAACCTAGAGAGATGAACAAACCCAACATTATGCTTAATTAGATTAACCATAACCTCCAAAAAGAATTCCTAGAACAACAACAACAACCATATGTCGATGAAAAATTTTAGTATAGGCTCGTCAAAAAAATAATTTAAATCATAATAATTGTTATAAAATTCAAAATTTCCTCCTAACAGATAATGCCTAAACTTTTGTAAAGAATGATCCATAGCCAGTATATCCCATTCAATTCTTGTGTAGTTGTGTTCAACTTGTAAAATATTTCTAATTGTAAAGTATATGGGATGATCAAGATTTCCTTCCCCCTATTTTGTACTAACTTCTCCTAACAAAATCACTAAAGCATATGCTTGTACATGAAACTCCACTTTCCTATCAGGATACAACAAAAACAAGGCACTTACCATCTTTTTATTAAGCATATTGAAAGTTGCATCACATTCTAAAGTCCATCGAAACAATTCAATCTTCTTCAATAGTATTTCTAAAGGTTCTATAATGGAAGCATAGTTATGGATAAAACTTCTATAGTATCATATATGTCCCAAGATAGAACACATGTAGGTCAACATTAACCCCAATATTGGTAGGGTCCATGTTACACATCAAAATCACTCATTGCAATGATGTCTATTGTCATCGTTACAAATATCACAAGTGTTGCAAACATTATCTTGTCTATGTCATCTCTCTAACGACATCATAAAGACACTTAAGACACCTCAAAGACTAGTCTTGAAGAATAGAAATCAATTGACAAGGAGTACAATCCTTTTGCCACTGAAAAAGCCACTCAAAATTCAAATTTGGAAGGGAGCGCTCCCCTACATACTATCAAGGAGCACTCACACTCTGTACCCTCTTCTAGGGGAGTGTTCCAATGCTCTGTGTCCCTTTTGAGGGAGCGCTGGCCTTTTTTGGGAGAAATTTGGTTTGTTGGAGGAAATCAAGGAAGAATCCCCTCAATATCTGAAGGTGGTTGGATTCAAATCTGAGGTCAATTCATGATCTTAGGGGAGATCCACAACTGAAGGAGAGGAATCCCCAACTTATCCCAAAGATCTCTCAAGTGGTTAGGTCTCTCCAAACCTATATAAGGAGGCCTCTTCATGGTGAAAGAAGATATGGAGATTGAGAATTACACCAAACTTATGATCCCATAAGTGAGATGCCATTGAAGCATAATCAATGTAGATTAATTGAGCAAAGGGGTTGGAAAAGGAGAGCTGGAAGAAGTTGTTGCACCTTCATCAGAAGATTGTAAGTACTCTCCATTTGTTCTCATTAATATACATACATGCTTGGCCTATTTGTTTCAAGGTTATGTTTTTTCCACATGAACTTATCTTCAGTATATAGATCTATATTTGAGCTAATATTAGTAGAATAGGAAGCTTGTTGTATCTTTGTTTGTTCTACAAGACCTATCAAGGAGCTTGGGATTGAAGCTCAACTTGGACTTTGCGAGGAAAAACACCATTTAAAAAGGTACACTTTTCTTCTTCCTATTCATTCATTAACTTAATTAGATCTAAAAGGATGTCAGTGACCAATGATAGCACCCTTTTTTTATTGGTATTAGGGGTATAGATACCAAGAGGGAATCCTCTTGTTCGTAGGAGGATTCACCTGTAATAGAAATTGGTGAATCCACTGGGGAGGAGCTTTGATTTTTTATTCCTTTTCTAGGCCTTGTCTTGGTCTTTGATCATTCTTTGACCTTTTCTACATTATGTCTTTGATTCTTAGATTTGATTGATTGCCTCTTTCTTTCATCATACTCACCCTGATTGACTGAGTTTGCATGGAATTTTGACTTTCTGGGTATTTTTCTGAGTTTTGAGAGCCCAACGCTCCCCTGCCCTTGCTATCAGAGCACTAGTTCTCCCTGTTGGCCTAACACAGAGCGTTGGAATGCTCTAGTTCCCTTTACACCAGAGTGTTGCCCCTTTTCTGTGAGAAAATTTTCAAGATATTCACTCTCTGAATTCATTTCTTGATTTTAGCACTGGCTCAAGAGTTTTACAATCTTATTTCATCTTGGTCTTGGCCTTCAACACCCTGTTTTCTAAGAATTGATCCTCTTTTGTTTGGAATTTTGACATTTTCTTTCCTTGCCTTGAACTCACTCTTTGTCTTTGTTGATTTAGGGTTAACTTGTTGTTTTATTCTCATTTATCTGATTGAGTAGAAGCCTTCATGAGGAGATTCAAAGATCTATGCACCTTTCAATTTGATCTTTGAGGTCATCTTGTCCAATCCTTTTTCAATCTTTTTGAGCTTTTGGTTTTCTTTTTGCAAATTTTTGTCATCTTTGTCTTTCTTGTTTTATCACAACGAGAGTGCATTGTTGTTTATCTGTAATTTTCTTCTGATTGTATGAACCTTATTGACTTTTCAATCTGGATGACATAGGAAGTTTTATATCAGATTAATTATCATTCACACATAAAGAAAAAGGATACTTTTTATGATTGTTTTTTTATTTTAGAAAGGATTGCTATGAGTTTTAGCATTACATTGGATTTAATTGAGAAACAAATTGATTGAGGATTATGCATCTTACTGCTTGACAGTGAAAAGAACATATTTCTCTTTCCCTTAAATAGGCATTCATTGAAAGAAAGGACTACTTATCATTTCTTATGCATTTTTTTTGGGATTTGAGTCATAATACCATTAGTTTCATTGTCATACACCCTTTGAGTAAAGAATAGCTGCAAAATTAATGATAATTAAAATTTATCTAGAACATTTTGTTTTTAGAATCTTCCACCAACATTAAACTAGGATTAGCACTTTGGATTAGGCAGTGAGTACAACTCTCCAAAGTATTCAAAATAAACATTAGCATCTTGCGATAGGGAGAGAAAAATCCAATTTTCATATAGGCTTTCTGGGATCCCCCTCTCACACATGGGTTACGCATGAGGTCACATTCGGGAGAATTACAGAGATTATCCCTCCATGGTTCAACTGTTTGTAGTGGTCAGATCGTATATTGAGGGTTCTTCTTGAGGATCAACTGGTTTCATTTGGTCTCGGTGCTTCGTCAACTCCCAATCCGTTCGGGGTCCTCTGGAGTTCTATCGATCCACTTGTCCTCAGTTCTCTCGAAGGATTTCAGACTTGTTATCCTGCTCATACATTCAGACCAGACTGTCAATTGTACCTACCCAGGGGATGAATGTGAGCTGGTGTCTTTAGTTTCCATAACCTTTAGGTACTTACATGAGGTGACAGTGAAGGGAAGTCTCACTGTACCTGGAACATACATTGGTCAAACTCACTCGGGCTCCTTGGAGGGTAAATCCACAATTACTACATGGAAGATTGCACCAAGGTGAAAGTCCATTAAGCAGGTCACCATTGTAACTGTTCCACCATATCCTAGCCCCTTCTTTGACTTGATCATGCGACGTTGGATTTCATCACCAACTAGTATCATCGAGAGAAGTTTTGTTTGCTTGGTTTGATTCCTAGATTTGATTAGTGTATGTTGTTTGTTTGTCGTTAGTTGTCCATATATTTTTTCAGTCGAATTTTTGGTTTTTCCAACATCGACCCTCCACACCGTTCATGTAGGGTATAGGGTCTTCCCCCAGAAAATATGGAAGATTCTACCCCTTTACCCCCTCATTTTATGGAGGGATCTCCTCAACAGAATGAGGTCCATGACGTTATAACCTCAAAGGAGGAAGTTTCTACCTCTTTAGAAAATTTTCAAATTGTTACGAATCCTATGGAGGCTTTTCGCATTCCTGTAGGATATGAAAGGCATTTTCTCTAGATGAACTCAGCCGGAGAACTTGTTGTCATTGATCCTTCTGAAATTTTGACCGGGTCTCATTCAAGCCCGCAAATCAGAGGCCCACTTTGGACTAATATAATTCGAAGCCCACCTTGCACGATGTGAGATCTTTATGGATTAGGCATAGGTGTCGATGCACCTATTGTATCTTAATTACCCGAAACATCTGTTACCTATACCATACCTTTAGATCATTTTACTGGTACAACCGTCATTTCAACCACACCATCTGTTGATCCAAACATGCAGTATGTTGGTTCGAGTTCCATTATTTCTCTCCAGATGGCCCATTCCACGATGGTCCCTCGCATTGCGACTATTCCCACTAGTAATGTGGTGGTTATCCAAGCTACCATTGGTACACCACTTTCATCTAGGCCTTCTTCGTCACTTCCCCTTGGGTACAGAGCACTGAATCCTTCCATTGTCAACACTACCCAAGTTATACCCAAAANTTTTGGGGGAAAAATTTGTTTGGAGGGAAACCTCATGCTGGGGGGCAGCCTCAAACTGGAGCCCATCATCAACCTTCTGGACAGAATGCATCTACAACGCCCAATCCTTGGTACACTCCTTTTCTGGGAAATCCAATATTCCCTGGGGGGCAACATCCTCAAGGAAAACAACAACCTTATCCTCCTTATGGACAAAATGTCTATCCACTTTATGGACAAACCCATCAACAAAATTATAATCCTCAAAACCCATCAAGTTATCCTCTACTCGCCCATGTTTCTCAACCTTCTTTGAATCCTATTTACTCTGGTCAGCAACAACTGTATGCAGGAGGAACTACTGGTTACAATTACCCACCTAACTCAGTTTATGGTCCTACTGGTATCCCTATGCCACACCAGTATCACCCTTAGGTTAACTGACAACTACCGTTCCTTGCTACTCTGGATCTCCCAGACTTGTCTCGGTTGACCAATGATCCTATATGTCATTATCCTTTCTGGCCAGTGATTCTGGCTAAACTACCTTCTGATATTCCAAAATTTGATGGTAAACCTAGAGAAGACCTAAATAACCATGTGATGACTTTCCATTTATGGTGTTCATCAAACTCCTTAATGGACGATTCTATCCATTTACGTCTTTTTCAGCAAACACTTACGGGCTCGACAACCAAGTGGTATATCGAACTTCCACGTGGTTCTTTCCAAGATTTTAACTCCCTTTCCATGTCCTTTATCATGCACTTTCAAATACCCATCTGATACGAGACGAGTACCAAACTCTTGACCTCCCTTCGTCAGAAAAACTCCATGCATATCTCTGATCATATTCATGAGTGGAGACGACGATGAAGGTTGATCATGAAGTCATTCCTAACCAATTATTGGTGGAATGGTTCACTAAATCACTGTTACCCTCGATCTCTCGTGATGTCGCCATGGGTGGTATAGTCACCGAGGAAGAGGACATTGATCGGGCTCAATACTTAGATTTGTTTATTCCCAATATGGTATTTTGTATGAGTTTATCCCAAATGCTACCCGTGCAAATACCGATCCATCTAAACTATCATCCATGTCACATGTGGATGGAGTTATCGGCTCCGTCAAAACACAATCTGTTTCCTAGTTGACTAGAATGGAAAATCGATCTGCTCTGACATCCACTCCTAGTTCAACCACACCCTCCTCTACGTCCCCCCAAACTCAAAAAGAATAATAACACGAGGAAAAAAACAAAAAGAATAATAACAATGAACCACTAAAATTTCAAAACCCACCACCTATTAACGAAAAGAAACCACTTTGGAAATCGAAGTTTCCGTGTCTTATTTGTGGTGACGATCACTACACTTGAGACTATCCACATCGTGATGAAGTGGCCAAAATTTTCAAGGGGAATTACGAACCCGCCATGCTTACTCAGCCTTTTCCACAACAACAATCTATGGTTGCTCAAACCCCTCTCTAGGGGGTAGTTCCAGCCATCCTTCCCATGATGAAGCCTCGACAAGTGCCCATATTTACATGTTTAATGGGATTGATTTAACCACCCGCTCTAAGGCATAAGACACACAAGTTAAACCTGACAAAGGAAAATTCACTAACGATACTTTACCGGATCCATCAACATCCTCCGTTAGTCCTCCATCAGTTAGTTCTTCATCTGGACCACTTCAAATTGAGAAACCTGTGTTCAAATCTATATTACACCCTCATAAGAGAACTATCCATAAATCTACCTTTAATCCTAGTTCACGTGTCGCCGAGAACTACAACATTGTTGAAGATCTGGCACAATCACCATTTGTTATGTCTGTGTTAGAAGTTCTACAAAACTGCCCCAGTCAACGTAGAACACTCTTGGTTGCTATTGGTTCTTTTGATCCCGAGTTGTCCAACACTATCATCTTTAACCTGGATAATTTCTTGCCTCAAATCTCTCATCAAATTGCTTTCCAAGTTGACATTGTTTTTCATAATCAACAAATCCACCGAACTATCTTGGATGAGGGAGCCTCTACTTGTGTCACGTATTTAGCCCACTGGAAAAGATTAAAATTTGTTGCACTTAACAAATCCCCAACAATGCTATGTGCATTCGATGAATGAGGTTTTCATCCCCATGGAATTTTGTAGTCCCTATCCGTCCAATTGGGAAACAAATCCGTCTCTGTTGATGTTGAGGTGGTCGATGCTCCCCTCGATTACAAATTATTGCTTGGAATAAGTTGTTTCTCTGCTATGTTCATCGTTGCTTCGTCAGTATTTCTATGTGTGCAATTTCCTCATCAAGGTAAAATTTTCACCGTCGATCGATTAGATTTATGTACACCTAACGCTCGCACTCCTACTACCAACAATATTCCCTTTTTCGGAGATCACAAGATCATGTATGAAAGAGTTGGTGTTGGCTTGTTGAAAGACTCTATCCTTATGGGTACCTACCCTACACCACTTCCACCCACCACACATCATGTTTCCACAATCAATATGATTTCGACTATGGTTTACCAATCCTTGGAATCATCTGACCCTTGGATTGTACCTAGTCCGTTGGAATTTGATGCACTAGGTGACACCATGCCACTTAGTCCAGTCGAAACCTCATACATTTCCATCCAATCCTCCTCTCCCTCCTCGGATGACCAACATCTCTTAGCACCGATACTTATTCGATGCCATTATGGTTAAATTCCTTGACGTCTATGTTCAACTACATTTCCCAATTTTTTCCTTCTGATGAATCCCAAGAATATATACACTCTATACACTCTATATGGTGGTTATCTTTCTGGGATGGATACCGCTTAGAAAATATTACATGTCGGCTACTTTTGGCCCTCAATTTTCAAAGATTGTATTGAGGCAGTCAAAAAATGCCCACCCTGCTAAGTTTTCCATAAAAAGGCACGAACCCACTCTGCTCCGCTGCATCCCATTATTTCCATCGACCCCTTTGACAAATGTGGCATTGATTTCATGCAATGTAAGCCTACCTTAGCCGGGGGGCATGGTTATATAATCATTGTCGTCGATTACTTTACAAAATGGACTGAGGCTATGTCTACTTTTCTCAAAGATGGCCGTACTGCAATTCTTTTCTTTTTTAACCACATCATCACTCATTTTGGTGTTCTGCATGCCATTGTCACTGATCATGGTTCACACTTTAAAAACCATATGATGAGTGAGTTGCGTGCCAAGTTGGGTTTTTTCCATGAGAACTCATCCCCGTACTATCCTCAAGAGAATGGACAAGTTGAAGCTATCAACAAAGTCCTCAAAACTATGATCCAATGGATGGTAGGGGCCAACAAGACATCTTGGCATCTACAAATTTTCTCCTATCTCTGGGCCGACCATATCTTAGTAAAAACTGCTACTGGTTTCACTCCTTTCCAGCTAGTATATGGCATAGAAGTTGTTTTACCAATCGAGTGCAAAATTCCTTCGTTAAAACTCAAAATAGAACTCCTTCCCCACACTTCTGCTGAAGAATAATGTTTCTTACACTTGAATATGTTGGATGAGACAGGCCATGATGCTTCTCTCATTAACGACACGTATCAAAAACAAATCAAGAATCAATACGACAAGTCTGTCCATCCTCACTCTTTTGCAGAAGGAGACCTAGTCCTTGTTTATGACTAGGCTCATGACAATTTAGGGACAGGTAAGTTAGAACCTCTATGGCGTGGTCCTTACATCGTGAAACATGTTCTACATAGAAGCACCTACGAGTTAGTGACTATGACGGAATCTCCCTGGGTGAGCCTTGGAACGAGCTTTACCTTAAGAAGTACTATGCTTAGGATATCTAGCATACATGCTTTGTACACTATTGTATTTTAGTTTGGTGTGTCTTTTTCTTTTGCGTGCTCGAGTTTTTGCCTTAACTGCTTATACTGTGTCTTGTGTTATCATGAATAGATGACATCTTCCTTTCCTATCTTTATCGGGTTTGCAGATGGTGCTTGTTGACACAACCAGAACATTGCTTATGCATCTTAGGTCGTTTACCACTCTGATGAGTTGGTTAGTTCAAAAGGTATTTGCTTAGGATCGACAACTAATAACATGGAAAAATATCATGCTATCATCAGAATTTTAACCAAAGCATTCTCCCTAGGAATTTCTCCCATAATTGTCAATCTGGACTCCCAACTCATGGTCTGTCAACTTAATCGAATCTAGGCTATTTTCAATCCTATCCTACTACGTCTCCACTTATGAGTTTTTCGTCTTGAACGAATGTTTGATTTTATTGAATATAGACACATACCAAGAGAAATCAATACCATTTCGGATTTGCTAGCTAATTACATCATGGATAGGTATATCGCACATAGATAAGTTTTCATAAAGGAAATAAATCACATCACATATCATCATGCAAAATAAAACACATCATATAAAAGACATCATTATTTGCAAATCATTTGGCACTATAAAAACTTGGAAACGTATATATATACGGTGTGATTGAAAAAGTTTGATTACATAAAAAATAGTACATAGATAGGCAAAATGTGGGTCCTCACACCCATAAACATCATCATACAGACTATAAAATCATCAGGAAGATCCTAATCTCCCTGCATCACATTATGTTGCGAGTAACATATCACTACACGGGCTATTCACCTCAGTAGAGAGTTAATACTCTTAGACACTCCCACAATGTGTCTTTGTATATGTAGTGGCACTTCCTGCCTCCTAAGAGGAGGGATACCCATCGTGATACCTTGGAGGTTTCTTTCAACCTCCAAGAGACCTCCTACTACTACCCCTTGATCTACCGCTATCTAAGAATCTCTGAGACACCCCAGTGTTGGAATATCTGTTGGACGTGTTGCTCTTCTATCTACATGATGAAACAATACATCTGTTAAAGACTCTTCTATGTACTCTAAAAAACATTATAACATTCAAAAATTAAAAACACTTGACAAGATTAGTTTGGTTTCTTACCTGACGCATCCCAATCCTCCCCCTGTAGAAGAACCAAGTCCATGCTACCCTGGAAATCTACTCTGGTGTATGGAAAGTCTTCTATCACGATCAATTAGCATCTCAGCTAAGCGAAGAAATCACCAGTGAATCTGAACTCTGAATCTGGGCCTAGTCTCAGAGATAGGCTGGTCCATCGCTCCATACGTGGTTCTCCCACTAGTCATACCGGTAATTCAATCTAAGTTTGCATCCCAGGAATGCATTCTAAGAAGAACGAAACCAAGAATCAACCATATCCAAAATGCTTCTACTTCCCTAATTTGCATCTCCTAATCTGTTTCTTCACGTGGTGAAGAAACCCTAGGCTCCATTTAAACAATGTTGGCTCTAGAAACTGTAAACCATAGGCCACCTATGATCTTGAAACTAGGTGAGCACTTGTAATTCCCACTATACATGTAATGGAAAACAAAATGGATTGAATAGATAGATCCCTAATATCTTTGATCGCAATTCTTCCACCCACCAGTCTTGCTCCTGGGACACAATGGTTTGCTAGATACTCATCCACAGGCGCGGGAAGTGCCCATTGTCTGGTTAAAACTATGGGATCCCATATTTTTGAATACTAGTTATGAAGTACACATCTTCTAACTTGATGGTAATAATTTGTGTTCCCATCTGGAATACTTGTTCCGCAACGTTCCACAACCCGATCGTATGCTCAAGAAGAAGGACCTCTTTCTTCATTTTTTGAATTTTGAAATATATGAGGAGACCGCAATTCCTCAATGCATATATCGATCGAGGAATTTTCAAAGTGGCCACATCATCAAGATCATGCTCTCTTTCTTTCCACTCAAGCATGATTGTTTCCGAAATCACCTACATCAACAATCAAATTTTAAAAATCACATTTTTCGGCAATTTTTGGGCAGTTTTCAAAACTTAAAAAAAAAAAAAAAAAATTCTCTTGTAAACTACCAACACCCTCTTTGCATGAAAAATAGGGTGCCAACACACCCTTACATTATCCATCAAGCATTCAAAAAAAAAAAAAAAAAATCTTCACGTTTTGAGCGTGCGCTAGTCGTTTTTTAGCATTTTTTCTTGTGGTTTTTTGGGCAGCGCCCTCATATCCACTACATCAGAAAATTGGCGCGCCCTTCATTGACCAAGAGAGGAATTTTCCAAGTCATTCAACACTCCCCCACGACTTTTAGAGGAGCGTCGAGCTTTTTGGGTGCTTGGGCTGACCCAGGGCATCAATTTTTATAAATAATTATTGCCTTAAAAGAAAATGTGAACCATACAAATGAAAGAAGAGAAGAAGATCACCAACCTGGTCCAAACAGCGAGGAAAATGGTTGACCATAGCTCCGACACCGAGCAATACAAGATTCACCTCCAAAGCACAATTTCTCCACTACTACAAATTTTTGCACAAATGAAATGGTAAATGACATTTTTTACCCCATTTTACTATTATACATTTCATTTTTTCCTAAAGATATATTTTTTGTGTTTTTTTAAATATTTTGGAGGCCTTATTAATCCCGTAGAATGCAGTTTTGACATTATTGACAGGTTTCGGAGCAGTTTTGTTCATTTTTTATCTTGTCACTTTTATGAGCATAGTCTTAGTTCGTTCTTAAGCTCAAAAATATAAGAACGCGTTGGGTAAACTTTTATCTCTTTTTCGGACCCGCATGGATAAACGAAAAAGGAGCCCCTAGATTCTTCTTTAAACTCTTTTCAGACTCTCTAAACGTGAAAAGATTGTCGAGCGATCTTGCTTCCTTTCCCACTCATTAAAATGTTTGAAAGGGCATCTTTCGAGTGATAATTTATCTCTTTTTCGGTCCAGCAATACTAACATTACGAAAAAGGACAACATTTGAGTCATCTTTAAGTTGTTTTCAAACTCTCTAAATATGAAAAACCATAGATTTTACCTTCTATGGACTCGTTAAACAATCATACATTGAAAGGCCCATATGAGAGAAAACCCTTACTTCTTTCAGTTTTCTAAACAAAGGAAGAGGGACTTACCGAAGGTGAGTCATACCGAGCATGTGTTACCTTCCTGGAGATCATTAAATTAAAAAGAGGTACTCATGTATCTGGATGGGGGGGAAATTGAAGGAAGCAATCCAAGCCATTTTTTAGAACATTACCAGTAACTCTTATGGTTTCCCTTGAACATGGCACTTTGTCTTTGTACGCATTTTAATCCATTGAACCTCTGCACTGAGCCAATCCTCTGAGTTTCTTTTACTCCTTTGGGTCACCTAATGAAAGTCACACCATCCAATGCATCATCAAGTTTTGGTCCATGTCACGTTTCTGTTGATGTGCCTCAGTGTTCAAGGGAAGTATCTTCCTCAAGTGTCATCCATCACAAATATCCATTTTCAATACTCGTGTCAGTCCATGTTCATTTGATCTACCAATTACATCTCTGTGTCAGTTTTGTGTCGTTGATGGGGGATACATCAAGGCCCTCCTACGACGAGTCTATTCCTGTCGACTTCAGCACATTATCCAGGAACTAGACTTAGAAACCAGCTAGTACCTTGGGACCTGCATGCCTCAATGACAGGCCTCCTCATGTCTGACAGTGGGTTTACGTCATTGACCCATGATCAGGTTATTCGACGGATATTTGATTCATCTCATTCATTCACATTCGTTGGAATGTACTAGAGTACCTTGGGAATCATTGACATCAATGGCGATCTCCCTTTCACTTGTTAACAATTTACCTCATTGACCAGTAATCAAGTGGTTTCTACCATGTTTGACATCAGGAAATCTATTCACATGGTTAGATTCGTACTACATCAGGATCGGTAAGAAGACCCTGGGTTGAATTATCACTCTTATATATACTTTGCCCAGGTTTCGAAGGAGTTCTTTTGAACTATGACACATAAACTATCACATAGATCCACTTTGTATTGGTCGTGGCTATGTCTTGTCATCCCATAGATCCACTGTTTATTCTTTGTGGCTACGATCAGTTCAGTTCATAGGAGTATAGATCCACATTGTATCTTCAGTGGCTATACCTTTTATCAATATAATTATGGATCCACAATGTATTTTATTGTGGCCATACCTAAAAAGTCTTTATCACTCAAGCAAAGGTATGCCTGCCTTGGGTTTGAAAAATGTCATAATATTTTTTTGATGGTTGTGTGCAGCTTTTTTCCAGCCTCTCTACGTCCATACCCTTGCTCGAAAAAGTCTACAAAGTACTTCAGTCATCATCGTCTTTTGACTTGTCACTTTGGGGGGGAATCTGTTACACATCAAAATAACTCATTGCAATGATGGCTAGTGTTTCCATTACAAATATCGCAAGTGTTTCATATTGGTCGCAAGTGTCGCAAACATTATCTTGTCTATTTCGTCTCTCTAATGACATTTTAAAGACACTTAAGACACCTCAAAGACTAGTCTTGAATAAGAGAAATCAATTAACAAGGAGTACAAGCCTTTTGCCACTGAAAAAGCCACTCAAAAGTCAAATTTGGAAGGGAGCTCTCCCCTACATACTGTCAGGGAGAGATGGCTCTCTATACCCTCTTCTAGGGGAGCACTCCAATTCTTTGTGTCCCTTTTGAGGGAGCGTTGACCTTTTTTGGGTGAAATTTGGTTTGTTGGAGGAAATCAGGAAAGAATACCCTCAATATATGAAGGTGGTTGGATTCGAATCTAAGGTCAAGGCATGATCTTAGGGGAGATCCACAACTAAAGGAGAGGAATCCTCAACTTATCCCAAAGATCTCTCAAGTGGTTAGGTCTTTCCAAACCTATACAAGGAGGCATCTTCATGGTGAAAGAAAATATGGAGATTGAGAATTACACTAAACTTATGATCCCATAAGTGAGATGCCATTGAAGCATAATCAGTGTAGATTACTTGAGAAAAGGGGTTGGACAAGGAGAGATGGAAGAAGTTGATGCACCTTCATCACAGGATTGTAAGTACTCTTCATTTGTTCTCATTAATATACATATATGCTTGGCCTGTTTCTTTCAAGTTTATGTTTGTTCCACATGAACTTGTATTTAGTAGATAGATCTGTATTTGAGCTAATCTCAGTAGAATTGGAATCTTTTTGTATCTTTGTTTGTTCTACATGACCTATCAAGGAGCTTGGGATTGAATCTCAACTTGGACTTTGCGAGGACAAAACGCCATTTAAAAAGGTACACTTTTCTTCTTCCTCTTCATTCATTAGCTTAATTAGATCTAAAAGGATGTCAATGACCAATGATAACACCCTTTCTGTCTTGGTTTTAGAGGTCTAGATACCAAGAGGGAATCTGCTTGTCCACAGGAGGATTCACCTATAATAGTCCACTAATACTCCTTCTCTATAAACAATGTGTCCCAACATATTGTCGAACAACACATAGAATACACATTTCTTTAATTTTAAGGAGATATGAAGTTGTCTACACTACACAAAACTTAATCTCATTAATCCTATGTGGTCTTTCAATAAACTATAAATAGTCCAATCATCCATATACACTTCAAGAAACTTATGAATAAAATATTTGAATGCAACAATATTAATTCTAGAAAAAATAGTTGGTGTTCTTAAGCCCAAAAGGCATGGAATTATATGCAAATGAATGCCATTTAGTAGTGAAAGGTTCCTTTTTCTTATCTTCTTATACAATTCAAACCTGATGGTACCCTGAAAACCCATGTATAAATGAATAGGATTCCTTTCCTGCAACTTGATCGAACACCTCATTATGGAAAGGAGTGGGAAAAGGATCATGCACACATGAAAAATTCGAAATTATGAATTCCACACAAGCCTTGATATTATCAATTTCCTTTCTTCTATGGATAGAAATGGGTTTGTCCTAGTCAAATTCATCTGCTCGAATATCATACATGTAGCTAGCATCATGTCAATATCTTTCTTAACTTTCTCCTAAAATATAGGATTTAGATGGTAGGGTTGATGTTTAATACACTTGGCAGTTGGTTGCAACCCAATATTCATCTCATCTAGGCATCCTTTTATTCCCTTCATCTCAATATAAATTTTAGGAAATAAGTCTTCATATTCTTGAGAAAATCTTTTGTCTTAGAAATCATTTGTGCATCCCAATAATTTCCTATGGAATTCATCTTGGGATATTATTCACTCCCAATGTTGACCTTATGCAAATTTAGAGACTCATTATATATGGAACTACAACCATCCATATGCTTTTCCTTAATTTCCCTAAACCCTTTAGATTCCTTCAATGAAACATGTTTCAAATTTTCTAAATCATTTGGATCCTCTCCATCTTGATAAAATTTTCCACAACATAAAGAAAAGTCCAGATGTCTCATGGGTTGTTAAAAAGAATACATATATTGATGGTAAGATCACAAGACATGAGAATTAATATTATGAATCCTATCAATAAATATAGACTCCTTAATGAGTTACAAAACTTTAGTTACCTTTGGAAACTTACCAACA
>JASDQU010237937.1:0-15892 GCA_032191745.1 Picea mariana | reverse complement strand
GAATTTCTTTACTACAACACTAAGTGCTTTTGGAATTGAGCATATATAGTGCGTGGCTATCTTTGAAACAAAAGACTTCCCTGGGTTGATAATTTATGTTTCACTTAGTTGTTTAAAATTAATTAAGCAATTATAGTGACCAACACAGATCAGAGGCAATATAGGTCAATGATTGGTAGCCTACTATATGTGACAGCATCCAGACCAGATGTAATGCAGGCAGTTGGACAGGTGGCATGATTTCAAGAAGCACCAAAGGAATCACATGTATTGGCAGTGAAGAGGATTTTCAGATATCTCAAAGGAACATAAGAGTTTGGATTATGGTATCCAAAAGGAAAGGATCTATCACTTATTGCCTACACAGATGCAGATTGGGCATGTTGTATTGATGACTGATGAAGCACCAGTGGAGCATATTTCTACTTGGGTGAGTGTTTAGTATCATGGCTAAGAAAGAAAAAATCATCAGTATCTTTATCTACAGCTGAGGCAGAGTATATTGCAGCAGTAACATGTTATACACAGGTTCTATGGATGAAACAAACTCTGACAGATATGCAGGTTGATTATGATGAGCCCATTCCAATATATTGTGATAATACAAGAGCCATTAGTATCTCAAAGAACCTGGTGATTGACTACAAGATGAACCACATTCAAATCAAGTATCACTTTCTATGGGAACATGTTGCAGAAAAGAACATCAGAGTTGAGTATGTGGGCACAAAAAAACAAGTGACATACATCTTTACAAAACCACTTCCACGGGAAGCCTTTGAGTATATTCACCATAGACTCAGAGTTATTTCTACTAAAAAATGAATGATTTTGAATTCTTATCTTATATGTCTTAGATGTACATGATGAAGCACCATAAAGACGACAATTCAGGTTGGGAGATTAAACAGTTTAGTTAGGGGGAGAAACCCTGGATGGAAATATATATTTTCCATTGATGACAAAGGGGGATAGATTTATCATATGCAGAGGACAAAGGCATGATTCCAGGGGGAGTAATGGTCACAGATATGCAGAGGACAAAGGCATGGTTCTAGGGGGAGAATGAGTGATATGACTTTAGTATTGCCTGACATGATTTTAGTATTGCATCAAAGCGTTTCCATCAATGCCAAAGGGGGAGATTTTTTATTAAGGTTGGTTGTCATTGATGTCAACCCTTGAAGAAAGTCTAGTAGAGAATTCCGGTAGCACAAAGGTTTGGGTAATGGACCCAAGGTTGTTTCAAGTATAATGTTATGAGTTTTAATATATTTGAAGGTAATACTATTATATATGTATAGTACATGTCATTCCATTTTTGGTGGTATGTGGAACGTCACATAACTCCTCACGGTTTGAGAGTTATGGCCTTACGAAGTTGGAGGACTCTCATATGTCAACTAGAAGCCCCAAAAGGTCAAAGTAGTCAAAGTGGTTTAAGAGATTTTAGAAGGTAAACAATATAGTGAAGTGATGAGTGCACTATAATTCAAAGTGAATACAAAATAAATTATTTAAATAATAAATTGAATGGAGAAATTAGAAGTGGGTTAACCCTAAAATAAGGAAAGTGGGTTAAGATGGTTAAAAGGTAACCCCTTGAGGAAGCTACATGAAAGTATAAATAAGAGGCAAGACTCTCTCATTTTAGAAAAAACTTGATCATATTGAATATATGCAGGTGATTGAGGTAACCAAAGGATATCTAAGCCAAATTTTAGAGGGAAGGTGAAGTAAAGAAGGTCGAAATTCAAGGGAGGATAAATTCTTTTGTTGATGCTTTCTAAGGTATGTTATTTACAGGTCGTCTCACCATTTTCACGATAAATTTGTTTTTATAATGCCTCAGACTGTTAAATTGATAGGAAATTAAGGAAACATATCCAAGTATCTGTGGTAAAATTTGTATCTTGTGGGTAGTTGTAGTTTTGGAGTTACACGCCGTGAAAAATAGGGTTTGTGGCTAGTCCTGAAGCTAGTCTAAAACAGGTGTTTCGGGTAAAAACAACATAAATTATTCATAAAAGATCCAAATTCAGTAAGACCAAATGTTTCGGTTAGAGTACCATCTGTGGTATGCTGTGTAAAATTTGCAGATCCATACAACAAACATTTTGTGCGGGGCATGCTCTACAAGGTCACTCTCTAGAATAATCCAGAATTCAACAATGTATGCCATTTTTTCTATAACTCCTTTTCTGAGAGGTTCCAAGTAGTGAAACCTAGAGAAATTGCATAAAAAGAACTGAAGAACATTGTGTACTATTTTCATATCTTTATTCATTACAGGTACATATTTATGATTATTTCAAGTTAGGGTTGTTAACTAATCCAAAACTAGTCATGTGAGAAAATGCTAGTCTCTTGTTATTAAAATTAAGGAAGGTTTGCAGGATGAGGTATAGGTTGATGCATGGTTTATGCAATTTGTCATGGCACATGTTGATTACATATTGTTTGGTACATTTTTGTGCATGGTTGATGCACTCGTTTATGGTACAGGTTGATTACAGGTTGAGGTACAGGTAGATGCATGGTTCAGGTTATTGGTACATGTTGGCTGCAGGTCAGTGGTTCAGGTTGGTATAGTTGTACAGTCGTATATCTCACAGTGATAGTGTGATGGTGTTTACATCATTCTACTTATATGTCAGGGTGGTTGGATGGGGCAAGGATAGGTTGTTGTAGCTGGAGAACTTAGGGGGTTGTATCCTCTTTCTAGTTGTAGCCAAAGAACTAGGGAGTTGGAGCTTCCCTCAGGTTGTAGCCTAAGAAACTAGGGGGTTGGAGCCTCCTTCCATTTTCATCTAGAAAACAAAGGAACTTGGTGCTTCCAATGAATGTAATTCTTCAAGACATATAAGAAAAAACATTATGTGGTTTTCTCCTGCTTTGGGTTTCCACATAAAACACTAGTGTATTGTGTATGTGTATGATTGTTCATTTGTTCATTGCTTATTTACTATACAGTTACTGGATGATAATGCTACATTGATATTTCACTTGGATCATATGGTTAAAAAGGATTAGATTTCTCTATTACTGATTCACCCCCCCTCTCAGTAATCTAACAACGTCATCATACATGTCATAAATAGGATGAGATGTTGAATTTCCTCTCAAACCATCCTCATCATAAACATCATAGACAAGGAGAGATGTTGAATCCTTAACATTGGATGATTGGAACATATTCGCATAGTCATCATAAGTAGGACAAGATGTTGTATCCTCATCTTCTCCATCTAGCACACTAGTTTCATCAGTGTCATTGGTTAGTTCTGATGATTTATTATAGTCTATTGTTTTGTTTTCCTCTATGTGTGCCTCCTCAGCATGGCTAGATGCATGCTCCTCCTACCATCCTTCATTCTCATCGTTCTTTACTTATTTCCCTACTCTCTTCCTACCATCCTTCATTATCATCCTCGTCCTTCATGCTCATCCTCATCCAAATCCTTGGTACAAATTTCATACTAGAGAATGTAAAATATTTTAAATGGAAACATTGCATAGATATCTTCACTCAATGTTAGATACTCCTGAAAAGAAGGCATGATTTTTTTTATGCTAGCATCCCCTTGTCTTGTTGAATAATTTTCCACATTTTATCCGTGAATTTCGGATTTGTCTTTATTCCCTTGTCCATGGGATGCACTATTGATTTCTCCCTTCTTTTTAACCCACTCATGTCTTATGCAATCACAGGCTTGTAATATCACCATCTCTAATACCACTGTAATATCCACAACAAAAATATGCTAGGGAAATAATGTTTGTTGTTCTTTTATGTGTAGTTGGTTATGTATTTAGTAAAACAAATTAGATGACAAATGTGGAATGTTGTAATTTAACTAACAACTTTCGCTACCATATGGTTATTCCTTCAAAAATATCACATACATTCAAATGCTCGAAATTATGAAAAAGACCTCATGGCATTATTATTATGGATGAAATTTGATATGAGAAATAACAAAGTTCTAGTGGCTGCTACAGTAGCTATAAAACAATAACCAACACTACAAAATACAAACAAAACCTCATGCAGATTCCAAGGTCTTATCCAATAGATTCTAGAAAATTGATCCAAGGCCTCCCTAACCTCACACAATCTGCTCCAACACTATTTATTCTAGAAACGACCTTATGATCCCCCCTAAAAAATTCCCTTTTTTTACTAAATCAAATATGACCCTTATTCCCCTTTATACTTTCACTTTAAGATTAAAATTCACTTTAATAATGTTTAAGTTACTTATCAATCTAAAGTTACTTTATTTCCTTAATGTAACTTTAAAAACATAACATATCCTATCTAAGTGACATTAAATGACCCCTTTTGACTCCCTTTTCCTTCATTGAAAAACCACATAAGTCATTTCCATTGCAGAACAGGGAAACCCAAAAATGGGGACATGACAAAATTATGGCGCCTACTCATACTCCTTAACTTCATTTCATTCCCATGTGCATCCATTCTTCTATAGGATCTGGATGTTGTCATTTGTCTAGCACTAGCTACTTTTTTTGTGCTAGAGTCTGTATTGGCTTGGTTCTATAACATATTCAGGCTATGATGTATCTCTTCTTGATATTTCATGATCTTCTCAGTATCTAATCCATATCTTTTCACTTCTCTCTGCAGACTTCTCATAGTTACAAGCTCATGTTTATCTCTTCTTCCATTGGACTTTGTCTCAACATTTCCCATACTGACATGTATCCCTCTGACCTCCTCTTTGTGACTGTAGGACCATTGGGAATCCTCCATGACTATGGTTCTCATACATGAACCAAAATTCCTTCCTATACCTCTAACTCTGCAAGAAAATTTTCATGCAACCAATTTTTTGATAGACAAAAAAATATATACACATATACACAATTATGGAAAAATAATGCATAATTTTTTTCTACTCTTTAATGACTACCATTCATCTTATTTTAAGTTGACTGTAATTTTACTACTCAATTTTTTTTTCTAGGTTGGTATATTTATTCTCCCCCATTAAGACCTTTCCAACAACCATTCATTTTCCCAATTCCACTTTTTGAATTGAAAGTTATGGCCAATTGAATATTGCCACTTTACCCTTCTTGTTCACCTACCCCCAAATGGAAAGTAATCTCAAACACCAACTTTGGCCACATACAAAGGTAAATTTGTTAGGAACTAAGGAAATTTTTTTATGAGACGCAGATAATATTGAAGACAAGGAATTCATAACAACTCTGAAATTGTTAATTTGATGCTCTAGTCAAAATCTGGAAAAATATGGAAATGACAACTTTGTCCTTTTTCACCCCTTTTTCCAGACTTGAATTTTTAGTCAAAATGACTATCTCCCAAATTGTGCTCTTCTGTAAAAACTTCACTAAACCAAATTTTTCTTTCTTGATGAGTATACCAAATGTCAATTACATAAAATTTTCCATATTTCCATCTAGGGCCCCTTTTCCTCCTATGAAAATCCCAAAATTTCCCAAAAAGTGTCTAGGAATAGTGTATTTTGGCATGTTTCAACATCCCCATTCCAAACCCATTATATTTTATCCAATTCCTTCATTTTTTTATTGTCATGTCTACTTTTGGAACTCTCTCTAAAAATTCTAGCTTAATCTGGATGGCAATCACTGAACTTGACCCAGATCTTTAAAAACCATTATTTTGGTCTTTCTAGAAAATTCAAGAAGAAATGGATAGTGGCCCTTATTAACACTTTTATAGATATCCTCACTACAAGACAAAACCCATAATGTTTTATCTCAACCTGAGTTATTCTGCTCTAGTAATGGCCAAGATACGAAAATGTCTCCAGACTTTGTTTTTTAAAATTGTAGGCAAATATTTCCTATGTGACATCCTTGCTGACATGGTTGATGATGTGGCATTTTAGGTCCATGTGGAAAATTGAGGTGATGCCATGTCAATCTATTATCCACCTCAGCTCTGCCTTGTCAACCTCTAACACCTTCCTCCTCTCTTTCTTTTTCCTTTCTCTTTTTTCTCTCTTCCTTTTATTTATTTTATTTATGGGTTCCATTATACCTGATTGCCCACCTGTCACCTTGTACGACCACTGATGGGATGGGATACACTTTGTCTGTCACCCTTCCACCCAGTGATCCTCCATTGGTCACATTGATGGGAGGGTCCCATCTCACACCTTTACATATGGCATGCAACATGCACACTCCCAGATCTAACGACGGAGGATGATCATACATGATCAATAGTTGATGGGTTTTTTTAGCAGTTTAAGTGAAGGAATTTTGATAGTGCATCCTCCCTCTAAAACCACCATATAATTTAGGGGACACATGTCACTGCCACATCTATTTTAGAGGTTTCTGGTAATTCACAAAACCACTTTTAAAATCTCTAATAACACTTATGATATCAAGTTGCCACTCCATCGGTTTCCCTGCCACAGTGTCCTACCATCATGGACCTACCACCATTGCAACCCATTTCATTACCTCCATGTCACTTTGCAGATGGCCTCCATGTCATGATAATGTCAACATACGAAAAAATTGCCAAATTTCCAATTCTCCAAATTTCCCAAAATTTTAAAAAATGCATATTTTAAAAAAAATTTCATGGCCTCCATGGAAGTTATGTAATTAAGATTCTTGTGGCCAATTTCAACCCTATGCATTCTATTGAAATCCTCTTACTCTATCACTTAGGTATCTTGTTATCTAGTAATTTCCTTATTGCAAATCACATTAGCAACTCACAAAACAAAAATACATTGTTGGAATACTCAACTCAAACAAATCTAGTGGAATCAAAACTAGAAACCAAATCATGCAGACACAAACACCAATATTTTTGGATAGATACCCCTAGAAAAACCCTGGAGGGAAAACCAATGCTGAGAATGATTTTATTGTGCTAAAATTAGGGCTCTTGTAATAGTGATAATGGACCACTGAGAGAAATACAGCTACAGACAAACCTTGCAAATTTTGATCTATGGTACGACCTAGATCTGCAAGTTTTTCAAGGTATACATGCCTTTCCTTCTGCACACCCACCTATACCCTCATATCTCCACTATGAACCATGTACATGCACATAAATATGGTACAACTACTTCCATATAAATCAACACTTCATGTGGATTTGCTCTACTGAAACCCACTTGTGATTATTGGTATTTCCTCTTCTACTTGACCTGATCTCTAGATGGAAGTCCTTCTCCACCTATCCAATATCTACTTGAATTACAGTCCTTTGTGATCCAAACCTCAAGTTTCATCAAGTGTATCCCTCTTTCATACTAGCTTTACTTTTATAATATTGAGTTATAATCTAGCCCTAATCTCCAAAGTGATTGACAATTGAGATTACTTCTCAAATCACTTGAGATAAATGGCTCAAATTAAATGCTAATTACTTTTAGCATTCCCTTAAATAACTCAACTAATTAATTAAAAAACTTTACTTTAATAATTCATTTAATTAAATTAAATTCAATGATAAAAGGCTTTGGACGATTTCCACATGTCTAGACATGAACCTATGCGAAAATACTTGTCTGATGCTATCATGCATCAACACTCCCTCTTAGCAAGGAAGGTATTTTGGACCACTCCAAGATTATCTCTGAAGAACACAAACTTCCCTTTCTCCAAGGGTTTGGTTTGAATATCTGCAACCTTCTCATCTGTGGAAATATAATAAAACTTCACCACTCCCTTCTGGATCGTATCTCGAATGAAGTGGTATCTAATATATAAATGCTTGGACCTATCATGGAGTACTAGATTCTCTGAGAACTTGATACAACTCTAATTATAACAGTATATCACCGTAGGATCCATTTCTTTATAGAATAAACATGAAATAAATTTTTCAATCCAAATGGATTCACAACTAGACATACTTGTTGCCATATAGTATGTCTCTGGTGAATTGAGTGCTACAGTGGTCTACTTCCTTTTGAACAATGTAATCATCGTTGATCCCAAGTTGCAACAACACCCCTAGCAGAGAATTATTTATATTTTAATCCATTCCCAGTATAAATATGTATATCCCTACAAATTCACTCCATATCCTCTAAGATACCTCAAACCATACTTCATTGTACCTCTCAAGTACCTGAGAACATGTTTCAATGCGATCCAATGCTCCTACCTCGACTCCACCATGATCTAACTCAAGGTATTCATAGAAAAATAAATATTTGGCCTATTATTGACTAAATACATCAAGGATCCAATCAATTTATTGTATATCATGGGATCCACCAACTCTAAATCTCAAGGGACAATATTCTTCATATTGGTGACCATAGGTGTAGCCATTGATATACATTCCTCCATCTTAAATCTCCTCAAGATCTCAACTACATACCTCCCTTGACCAATGAATATCTCTCTCGATACATTTCATACCTCTAACCCCAAGAAATAATGCATGAATCCATTTTCCTTCACCTCGAACTCAGTATCCAAATATACTTTGCACCCTACAATAATATCCTCTACACCTGTGAGAAATAAATCATCTATGTACAAAATCAGTATGAGCAAATCTTCCATCTCACTTTTGGCAAATCCCATACTCTCCAAGTATCTCTTAATCCCATAATACCACACCCTAGGTGCTTGTTTGAGTCTGTACAAGGATTTCTTAATTCTACACACATGAGACTCCCTCCCATGTACCTAAAATCCTTGAGGTTTATCTATATATCTTCCTCCTCAATGATGTCACTGAGGAAAGTTGTTTTCACATCCATCTGATGTATCCTCCACCCCATAACTGAAGTAATAGAAATAACAACCATAATAGAATAATACCTAGTTGTTATGGGATTAATAGGTAAATGTGGACATAAACAGATCTCCCTAGATCCACCTAGATCTAGAACAAAACAGAATATAATATGATGTTTTCCCTAAGCTCTAATTATTGAGTTTACTAGTTAACAAGAGATAGACAACATACCATTTAAATGTTGTTTCCTCTTGCCATTTCCATCTTAGCTCCACTCTGGTGCTCCTGTGATATTGGATCTGCAAGGAAACACAAGCCAACCAAAGTGAAAGAAATACAATGAACTCAACAAGAACCTATGTATGTGATCAAGGAATCATACAATAAAACAAGAAAAGTTTTATGGGAAAGAAACATATTTTTGTATCATATTAAAATGAAAGTGGATATTGCAACCAAATCCTTGATGTTGCAAGGTCCCCTCTCGATGACCGTTTTCTCCAACACACACACTTGCTCCAATATTGAATGAAGAAGATCCACAATGACTTGATGAACTAAAATGAGGCTTTCAAGAATTATCCAATGCAGAATTATCCATACAATTCTTAGCCTTTTCCATGATAGATCCATCTTTATATAATGTGAAAGAGAGATGGTTGAGGATATTAGGATGATCCCACCAAATCAGAGAAGCGAGTAAGATCCAAACCGTTCGGAGGCCACCTCATCTTCTAGAAGATCCCCCTCTAGAACATTCATGAAACTTGACCTTTTCTTATATTTTGACATCGTCGCATCCTATGTATAGATAATCTTGCGAGGACATCACAACCCAACTTTAGAGAAGGGGGCGACGATCAGGCATCGTCGCACCCTATGTATAGTGTAGCTTGTGACGAACTTCCTTAATAGGGTTTTTGAGAAGAGAAAGCCAATCACTTTCCTCATGGAGAAAGACTCTTATTATCATTTCATGGGAACATTAACAAATGTTATCAGTGATCACTGGGGTGACCAAAATAATGTGTAACAGAATGCCCCCCAAAGTATGAAGCTAGAACTCGTGACAACTGAAATACTTTGTAGAATATGTGTGTCGGAAACAAGGAGCGCACCAATCGAGAACCTGCAAATAGTCAAGCATCAACATAATAATATACCATCGTCTGAGGTAGGCATTCTCATACTCAGATCACAAAATTTCAAGTGATTCACAACCACTAAATATAAATTGTAGATCCATGTCATTGTGAATCGACATAGCCACTAGGAACACATTGTTGATCTATGCTCTAAAAATTTCAAATTTGGACATAGCCACGAGACATACAAAGTGGATCTATGTGTCAATAAAAATCATGAATACTCTGTCGCAACCTGGACCAAAATGATAAGATCCAGGGTCTTCATTTCTAGCATATCTAAGTACAAATCTAGCCATGTTATTACAAGTGTTGAAGTCGAACATGGTAGAAACCACTTGATTATCGGTCATTAATGAAAATTGTCAATAAGTACGAAGGAAATCACCATTGATGTCAATGACTCCCAAGTTACTCTAGTACAATCCAACGAATGTGAATAAATGAGTTGAAGTCGAACACTTGATGGAATCTCCCAATCAGGGATCAATGATGTGAACCCACTGTTAGAAGAGAAGAGACCTGCCATTAAGGCATGCAGGCTCTAAGGTACTAAATGATTTCTAAGTCTCGTTCCTGGATAATAAGTTGAAGTCGATAGGAAAAGACTCGTCATAGGAGGTCCTTAATGTATCCCACATAAATGACATGAAATAAGTAACAGATTTGAAGTATATCAGAGCATGAAGTGATTTAGGACTGACTCAGGCAAGGCCGACATGGTAGAATATTTATAACTATAGATGGTCGACTCAATAGAAGGATTGTTTAGGTTGGACTTATATTGAACATATGAACGACACAAAAATGGTCTTGGCAGCATTGACTCAAGGAGGACCCAACATATGGACATACAGATGGCCAAGCGAGAGACAAATGGATTTCCCAACCTGGATACAATGATGAAGGGGCATGTCATGTTCAAGAGAGACTATTACTACCACTAACACAAATACAGAGACACATTTCTTTCCTAATTTTCCCCCACCATTTCTAGCGAGTACCTCTTTATTTTTACATAATCTTGAGGAGGATAACATATGTTTGTTTATGTAAGCTCATCCTTCAGACAAGTCCCTTAGAGAATGTTTAGCAAACCCTAAGATGGAGTGGTTCAGTTCCATATGGGTCTTTTTATGTTTGTTTAATGAGTCCAAAGAGAGAAAACTCAGGGGTTTTTTAATTTTAGAGAGTCTGAAAAACACTTAAATAGAACTCCATAAGTTCCTTTTTATTAAATTAATCTTATGAAACCAAAAAAGTGATAACCTATCACTCATCAAATGTTTTCCTCGAATACTTTTACGAGCGTGGAAAGAACAAGGTCACTCGACAATCTTTTCATGTTTAGAAAGTTTGAAAAAGAGCTTAAAGGGAACTCCAGGGGGTTCCTTTGTCATATAACCTTTACGAGTTTGAAAAATTGATAAAAGTATACATGGTTACATTTTCATTGATTTACGAGCATGTGAAAGAACAAAGACTAAGCTTAGACTTTTTCCTGAAAAACCCTAAAAGGATGTGTGACAAATGTACAAAAACAAACCAAAAACAGATCTGTGTTCCAACGTTTCAGTCCTAGAATTTTTATCTGCAAAAATCAACCACTTGTAAAGTTGTTAGGACTTTAGGGTTTGGATGAAATATATAAAAACAATATAATATTCAAATGAATAGTAATAAAATCAATAAAATGAGTAAAAACTCACATTTCACTATTTCATATGTTATTTCACCCAAACATTTGCTCCAAACCCTCTTTTTACCTCAATTTTCCCTTGCGGATTGTGGAGTGCATAGCTGGTCATTCAACACATCATCTCCATAGACAAGGTAATATTCATTTCCTTTATCTTTCCATGGATCAAAATTTGTTTTTCATTGGTTAAAAATAGACTTTTGGGTTAATGTTTTGGGGGTACCCATGCACGGAGGTCATCACAAGCGCCCTATATCGGGCCCTGTGACGATCTAGGATCATCATAGGTGGCTCTATAGCCAACCCGAGATGATGCCACACTATGCAAATTCCTAGGCCTACGACGTTCACAGCCCCAAAAGTTTTTAAAGATGAAGTTGCCAATAAAAATTCTCCAGGGAAGAAAAATATGATGTTAATCTCCTTTTATTGTTCTTTGGCAGGTCTTCCACAGTCAAAATTTCAGAATGGCATGAAAGAGAGAACAAGGAGGAAGACTACTTTGTCAGGAATGACCTGTGAATGGTTATGGCCCTCTGGTAGTGTGGGTTTCTAAAATTATTTAAGATCCAGGGTATGAGGGCTCAACTGAGACTGCTTGAGTACCTAGTTCACATGTGGGATGTGAACAAGCATGCGTTTCATGTGTGGGCCCACACTCTTACCATATATATTGAGGATATCTACCTCTTAACATGACTGTCTAATTGTGGGTCCCAAGCAACACTCATAGGTAGCAGGGTTGGTGGTGAACCTATGAACCACTACATCAGTGAACATTGTGGGACGAGAACCCAGAAAGATAGCAGGAAAGTCGTTATTAGAGATGTTTGAGACTTGCCTCTATGGACTATCCTCTATACCATCACATGCATGGTGGGGAGTGTATCTCCCCATACAACTCTTCACAGCTATTTTTAGTATGCACTGGAGTGTATGGAGCCCCGAGTCTTCAACTGGTGCAAGGGGGTTCTTAAGAGTATGAAAAAACAACTGACCAAGTGCAAGAGTGGTGGATTGAAATAGTTTCGATATTGTTCTATTTTGGTATCCTTCTTCCTATAGATGGTCTTAGTTTTGTGATTGTAGGTAGAGTGGGGTATACCCACCCCATAGGATCCGAGAATGAAGAGGTGGGTTGACCTCATGGCACGGCATCCAGTCGGTCTCATTGTTAGATATAACGATGTTTTCTTCGACTGTTTGAGAACTCAAATGCTCATGGTCGACGACTATGCATATGTCGGGATAGAATTCAGTGGAGATTCGGACCTAGCTCTTCTTGAAGGTTCCCAATGGGGAGACACAGGTAAGAAGGACATTTTTTTTATATCATGTTTATTTTTTATTTTTAACGATATAAAATTATTTTTATGTTTTTTATCCAATGACTAATCAAACGCTCTTTGATGATGTAGATGTGGGACCTTATCACCCTCCAGGTTTATCCCTTATCCAGAGGAGAGGGGAGAGAGGTGTCATAGTAGGAGTAGTTGTTGTCGACTACGAGACCATAGAACAAAATATGGATGGGCTCACAATGAACATCCCTGATGCATCTATAGATGATGTTCTGATGCATTACCAATGCCACATAGTGGGCATCTCTGCTTCCATAGGTCGACTACTATGTAAAGTAGCACGGGCAGCCACATGTTATAGAGAGAAACATTCTTGATGCTATTGTATATGAAGCCACGTGCTTCACATTTTTTATATTTTTGTCTTCGGAAAAAAAAAAAAAAATTGTAAACTTAAATCGTTATATATATATGAGGCTTCTATCAACTTACTTGTTGTACATACAAAGTGTGATTGGATTTTATAAATGTCTCAAATGTTTGTATAACACATAATTAGCCAAAGAATTTGTTAATGTATTTAGACATCTAGGAATGTGTTGATATTCAATGTAACCAAAATGACATTCCAAGAGGCAAATTCGTAAATATACCCTTAACAACATAGGACTTCGAATGAAGTAAACATTACTCAACTGTAGGACTACTAACTATGAATGGAGTCGTACAATAAGATGACGAATTCCAAGTGAAACACCGTCAGTCAATAATTCGATGATTGCACTGTATTCCACAATATTGTTAGTTGCACGACCAAGGAAAACACCATGTAGACTAATCAACTCATCTGTAGGTGCATAGATTTCCCAAGCAATAGATGCTAAGTTATGAGTACTACAACTAGCGCCATCAGCGAAGACAATGCAGGGTATGTAGAATTCCTGTAGAAACCCCGATAGATCTAGAATTCTAGTTAAATTGAACACATACAATTTGTTGATATTCAAGAGATGAGAGAAAGTTTTTTCTCCATAAATCATAGAATTATATTACTCAAAAATTAATATACATGAGCAACCATACTAAAAAATAAGAGAGGAGGTGAATATATAGAATTTCCAACATAGAAATTATAGTCAAAAAAGCTAGAAAAAGCTAAAATAGGTGTCATAGGCTAAGGGAGACCACATAGTTCGACCTAGAACACTAAAGACACATGTCACACACTCATTAATTCCCACAAGATTCAAGTGGTGCACATTAGCTCACTTAATCTCACTTAACTGACAAGAGAAGCAGTTCCAACTCACTTAACTGACCCAAAATAACAGTTACTAATAATAGTAAAGAAAAAAATCATTAATTAAGGAATAAATATCTCACTCAAAGAGGAGGTGTGAATTCCCCAATAATGGATGAGTTTTTTCATGGGGAAGTTGGAATAAATCAAGAATAAATCAAGAAAATCAAGAACTGGGAGTTGAGTCTTGATCTAAAAATAGCAGTTTTCCCTAAAATCTGGGGATGAGGCGCCCTTCTTCTCTATGTGGCCGAATTAGGTGAAATAAAGTGTGATGGAATGTATTATTAAATATATAGGAGTCTAATCTAGGTATAAACTAATGTAAGTTAGGGTTATGCTCCAACACCCCTCCTTAAGCCTAACTGTAATGACAAAAAAATTGAGTCCCAACAACTTGGCCATTTTAGGTACTCATTACATAAAAGAACTCCTCATGAAAAGAGGAAAGAGGGAAAACCTTGTGGGAAACCCCCCCCCAAAAAAAGAGGAAAAAAATGCTGAGTGGCCAAAATTGACCTACTCAGAAGTCTCCACCACTCCAAGAATGGCTCTCAATTTTGAAAATTTCTTTTCAGTGAAGGACTTGGTGAAGATGTCTACAACCTGCTGCTCTATGGGGCAATATTGCAGTGAAATGACTCTATCATAGATTATCTTGCTAATGTAATGCATGTGAATCTCGATGTTCTTGGTCCTTTGCCTCTGAAATGGATCAATCAATATCTGAATGGACCCCTGATTGTCACAAAATATGACAGTTGAAAGTGGATACTGAATACCAAACTCGGAGAGAATCCCCTACAACCAAACAACCTGTGTAGCTACATTCACTGCACCTCTATACTCTGCCTTTGTTGTAGATAAAGAAATCATGGATTGATTCTTGCTAGACCAATAGAATGGCCCTGAACCAAAGCTGAAAACATAACCAGAGGTGGACTTGCGGTCTATACCATCTCCAACCCAATCAGAATCTATGTACCCAATCAGTGAAAGTGGTCAATCTGCAGCATAAAAGATACCAAAACTGGGAGTACCTTTCACATATCTAAGGATTCTATTTGCATCTTTCTAGTGAAGCTCATGAGTCTCTTGCATATATATGGAACAAAATCCTACTACAAAATATATACCAGGTCGGCTGTGAGTGAGATACAACAGACTCCCAACCAACTGCCGATACAGTGTACTGTCCACCAAAGGTGTAGTACCCGCATCCTCAAATCTAACCCCCGAAAGAAAGGGAGATGATACTAGCTTGCATTCTATCATATGAAAGTGGACAAGTAGATCTGATGCATACTTAGACTGTGCCATCTTGATCCCTGAAGTAGACTGAGAAACTTCAAGACCAAGAAAGTAGTGCAACAGTCCCAAATCTGTCATGGAAAATCGATCGTGCAATGTTGATTTTGCCAAATCAATAGCTTAAGTAAGGTCCCCTGTCATCAGTAAGTCATCTACATAAAGTACTATAAGAAAAATGGAATCATCATGTTGCAGCAATTAAACATTCAGATCAGACTTGCATTGAATGAATCCAATGGAAAGCAGGAAAGAATCCATCTTTGCATACCAGGCTCTAGGAGCCTGTTTTAGGCCATACAAAGATTTCTTTAATCTGCAAATGAGGGAAGAGTTATAAATGTATCCCTGTGGCTGCTCCATATATATCTCCTCCTTGATATCTCCATGAAGAAATGC
>JASDQU010237936.1:0-16928 GCA_032191745.1 Picea mariana | reverse complement strand
GCTTTCAAGTATCACGGAGAAGTTTGATGTATTATTAATAGATGTTTTTTATCTTTTGATCGTAAAACATGTGAATGGATATTGTATGTTTAACCAATTAAATAGGTGATGGTGGTTTATTTGTGTGCTCTATTGAACTTCCTGTCTATATCTTTGAGCTTGAATAAAATCAAAATACTTTGTTGTGTGTTTGTTTAGAATTTTTAAATAATATTCTGTTTTTAATACGTAACACCTATGTTTTTGTGAATAGAAATTTGCAAAAATATGGGGAAATCATATGAATCTATTAAAATTGCACTAGTGACCATAAAAACCAGCTTCCAATATTTATTTGAAATTTATGGACAATTTGTTTACCATTAAATGTCCCACTCAATACCACTCTTCTCTTTCTAAGTGAAAGGAAATTAAAAAATTTCTAAGGCCTAATCTATGTGCAACATTTTTTACAAATTTATGTGTCCCTTTAAGTTTTTTATAAAACAATAAAAATATAAGGGGTAAAAGAGACTTCTCTTCCTCGGAAAGGGGTCCTTTTTTAGTACAAATGGATGATTAGAGAGGAAGTCATGCAAGGAATACAACCTATCAATGTTATAATACTTTTGGAGTTATTGATGGATAGAATTATGTGCGCTCCCATTTAAGAACATCCTATCATCTATGATGAACTTGTTTGAAGGGTCCTTTCATAATCAATGAATTAGTAATAAATAGTCCACAATGGAAGTGGTAGAGAAAATATTAATATATCTCGAGCTTGATAGAAGTGGTGGTCAGGATCAACACATATGAACTTTTTGGTGAAATATCATCAAAACTAATAGAGGGATATGCAAGAGTATACAGTGAGAACCTTGACAAACATAACCCATAATGCTTGCAACATTGTCTAAAGGATGGACAAATTATGTTTCTTTTTCCAAATATGTAAAATGAGTATATTACAGTTTAACGAATACATTTTCCTATTATTATATGTGGTTTTATACTTTATCAAGAAATTCGCCAAAACATTACAAGGTTTTATAGTTAAGTGAAATATTCACCAAGATTTTACAAGATTATATAAGTGACTAAAAGATTCGCCAAAAAATTATATATACATATTATATAATTGATAAAATAGCCTTCAATTTTTCCTATGTATCATGGAGATTCACCCATTTATTATACATATAAATTTAGGGGGGGTTCTTAAAATCACCCCTGGTGTCTTTGTCAGCTTCTGGTGGATCAAGGGACGATTCAGTCGAGGTGGTCACCAAGGGTAGTACAACATCCATGGGGCCCAATGGTTGGAATCCAAACCCCACCTGAAAGGGGTTGTGGCCAGTTGAGCTATGCAGGGCTCAGTTGTAGCTATGTTGGAAATAGGGAAGAATCTCATTCCATGTGCGGGGGTGTTTTGAATTGTACATGCGCAAGGTATGTACGATCATCTGATTGACGACCTCAATTTGGCCATCTGTCTAGGGGTAGAAGGCAGTGGATTTGGTGAGCTTGGTATCCAGCAGTGAACATAGGCTCGACCAGGATGTGTTGAGGAACCGACTGTCACGGTCTGAGATAATGGTTTGTGGGATCCAAAAATATACCCATACTCGTTCAAAGAAGATCTTGTGAGTGGCTTCTACTGTGATGTTCTTCTTGTAGGCAGCTAGAATCGCCATCTTCGAAAAGCGATCAACAAACAAAAAAACACAGTAATTTCCCCTCTTGGTGGATGGGAGGCCCGACATGTAGTCCATTGAGATGGATTCCCATAGCCTATCCGTAGTAGGAAGAGGGGTGTGTAGGCCATGTTTCTTAGTGGTCGGTTTGGAAATAGTGCAGGTGGTGCAGGACCTAATATACTTGTCAACATCATGTTGAAGTGTCATCCAATAGAAATGTTTCTACAACACTTCCATTGTCTTTTCGACGCAAAGTGTCTTGCCACCCGAATGTAGTGAGCTTCCCAAATCAGCTTCGTGCGTTCGCTTGATGGAACACAGAGATGGACCAGATGGCACAACAACCCATATTGAAGATGGAAATTAGCAACCACTCAGTTGGTGCCCAACATTTGGTAGGTGGTGGAGAAGTCAGGGTCTGTCTCATAGAGGTGGGGCCATCCGGAGGTATCGTGGCCGCAAGAGTCTATCACCGTGGTGAGTGTTGCAACTGGACGTCGGCTCAGGTAATCATCAACTCAGTTGGTACTTCCTATTTTATACTTAATGTTGATGTGGAATTGTTGTAATTATGTGGACTACTTCTGATCTCGATCATTCTACAATCTTCCTTGGGTCTGCATGCACTGTAGTGGCTTGTGATCAGTGTGGATGATTGTCTCCTTCCCAAGAATGTAATGTCTCCACTAGCGGAAGGTTTGCACAATGGAGTACATTTATTTTTCGTAATTAGGGTAATTACGGACAACATATGATAATGGCTCACTATGATATGCCACGGGGTGGCGATGTTGAGTGAGAAGGGCGCCCACAACATAGTTTGAAGCATCTGTCTCGATCTCAAATGGATGTTGCAGGTCTGGTAATGAAATTATTGGGGATCATCACAAACGCTTCTTCAATTCATTGAAGGCTTGTTGTCGGTACAGGCCCCACACAAATTTTTCCTTACCGCCACCCCCAGTTACTTGGTTGAGGGCCCATGCGATATGAGATAATCCCAACATGAACCTGCGATAGAAATTGGCGAGGCCCAAGAAGATTTGAAGTTCAGTGAGTGTGGTTGGGGTTGGTCAATCACAGATGACCTAGATCTTGGCTGGATCCACATGCACACCATGTCGATCAATGATGTAGCCTAAGTAATGGACACTATCCATGTCAAAGGAGCATTTTTCCAAGTTTGCATATAGTTTGTGTTGTTGCAGGGTGTGCAGAACTTGTTGAATATGTTGCAAGTGTTCCGCCCAAGTCTTTTTGTAGATGAGGATGTCATCCAGATACACCACTACAAAAGTATTGGTTAAAGGTCGTAGGATATCATCCATCATCGTCATAAAAGTTGTTGGAGAATTTTCCAAACCAAAGGGCATGACCAGCCATTCAAAAAGACCTTCTTTTGACTTGAAGGCAATCTTCCATACATATTTATGTTCTATTGGGACCTAGTGGTAGCCAAAATTCAGATCAATCTTACTAAAGTATTTGTCCCCCATGAGTTGATCAAGGAGGTCGTCAATTCGAGGAATCAGGTACCGGTTTCGAACTGTGATTTTATTCAGGGCCCAGTAATCAATGCAGAGTCGTCATGTCCCATCTTTCTTCTACACTAGCACGATTATGCTCCCACAAGGTGATGAGATGGGATGTATGTGCCCCTTGTGGAGAATTTCTTGGATCTGCCTCTTGATCTCCTCATTTTCTAACAAAGAGCAGTGGTAGACTGGCCCATTGGGTAGCGGTGCGCCTGGGGTCAAATCGATGGGATGCTTGACCTGGCAGTGCAGAGGTACCCCGATAGGAGAGGAGAAGATATCGGAGTATTATTTCATGACCTTATCCACTTGCTTCTGTTATGTGGAGAGGTCGATCGCGGAGGCCCTGGATGTGGTTCTGATCTTTCACTCACTCTGAGAGTGAATCACGAAGAAGACAAAATTCTTGATTTGAGAGATGACCTTCCTGCATTTCTTAGCAGAGATCAAGGAAATAGCACTAGGAGGGATTACCTCGGGTATCCTGTACAATTTCTTGTTCATAGTAATAATAACACTACGAGGCCTAGACTCATATACAGCATGACGTTTCCATAAATAAGGTTGGCCCAAAATAACATTACAAACTTTAAGAGGAGCAACATCACATGATACCTCGTCTTTGAAGGGCTTGATGTCGTATGACATTCGGCACTATTGGTTGACACGGAGATCACTTCCTTGGCGGAGCCATCCAATGGTGTAGGGTTGTGGGTGCGGTGTTTTCGGTAGAGCCAGCCGCTTGAAGACTTCTGCTGAGATGAGGTTCTTATGACTACCGCTATCAACGATGAAGTGCAGCAAGGTTCCTTTTACCCACATCTGTGAATGGAAAGGTGCTCTCCTTCTTCTGGCTCATCTGATTCACCAAGCTAGAGCTTGGTGGTAGAAACGGTGGCACTGGGTTCCACGTCAATGATCTGTCTTCTCCTTTCTAGTTCTGACTCAGAGTCAGAACCCGCATATGATTCAAAGGATTTCACTTCTACCACCAGTGACTTCTTTAAGCGGTAGTCAACAGCGTTATGCCAAGGGATCTTATGGATGTCTCACCACTTCCTAGTATCTTTATTTGTCTTTCTGATGTCCTTCTTTTCTTTCGGCTTGGACTGGTTGTCTTGATACTGTCCATATTTTATATGTCCTTTGTTTTTTGGGTTGGGGCCACCCCTTCCTGTCTTTTACTGTGAGGGGTTCCCAGGCCCAAATTGTCGCGTCTTTTGTTTGAGCTTCTGCTTGATTTTGAAGGCATATCGGTAGGTCGCGCCCAAGGATGAGATGTCCAGAAATTCCATTTCAGTCTGGATGTATCTATCCAGAGCAATACAACACTTGAGAACTAGAAGTCGCTATGAATCTTTGATACCCAACTTGGTGTGCAAGGTATGGAATATATTTGTGAACTCTCGCATTGCTTGGTCTCTTTCTTGCTGCAGTGTGGTCCATTTGGTATACAAGTCATCATAAATTCCGACAGGGTAGTATTGTTCCTTAATAGCATCCCTGAAGGATTCCCAGGTGGTCACGACTGTAAATAATGAGGGTTCCTATGTTTCCTTTTGCTCACAAAAATTTTCCCACCAATATTTGACATGGGGAACAGCTTTGAGGAGTGAAAAAGTAAAATTTTCTCTATTCGAAAAGTTATGGACATAAAAATACCCTTCTAGTAGATTCAACCACTTGTCTACAACATCTACGTCTTTATGAACTTCAAATATATGAATATCTATGATTTGTACCTTGAAGGGGGCGGTGCCTCCACTCAAGGAATATGCGTCGCCTGTTGGTAGTCGTCGAAGGATTTGCATGAAACTATCCATCATCTCGTTCCTCTGTTGCGTGAGGGATTCCTCAAGAAACATTTTGAAAGGATCTCATGTCCCTTCATCTTTCTTTTCTCCTCCCATGAGAGGTCGCCTGGGCGTGGGAGATCTTTTTTCCTCAAGACAAACAAGCTCGAGACCCAATTCTTTGTACCCTGACCTCGTTGGGGACAAGCATTAAGACGACAAGGAGCAGACCGCTCTGATACCACTAATCCGGATTTTATGAGCAGAAAGAAATGAATACAAATTATTAAAATATTCTTAACACATAATAAGAGAGATACAGTAAAATGGGTTTTCTATTCAATAAGGAAATAAGTTGAAACTGTAAAATGTAGCGGAAAACAAGCTTGATGGAATGGTGGCGGCTTATCTCTGAGAAGAGATGTGACGGATGCGCTCATTCGTAAGAAGATGATTACAATGAGGCTCTGAATGCCTTTTTACAATAAATAGCAATTTCAAAAACCCTAGAAATCCAAAAACATAACCCTAGGAGATGAAGCACCAAAAGTCATGTGGGGCCTGTTTGGATAAGGTAGTACATCAACTTCCTGGGGTCATAACTTTTGCATGCAATATCTGTTTTAGGCGCACGATAGCCTGTTGGAAAAGTATTTTGAAGGAGATTCATTTTGGGGGCTCAATCAGAACCTTTGGCTATCATTGAGAAGATCGATCCTGAAAAACCTTCATATAGGCCCTCAAAATGGCCCCAGAAGTTTAAAACTGCTAAAAATAGTAAATTGCCAAAATTGCCAGAAAAATGTTTTGAGCGAGTTGGAAAAGGTGGGTGGCCACCAATATCTACCTGAATCATTATAGGATTGGAATCATGGAACAAGATGCAATATGGATCTCTAGATGCAGTTTTGTTGAACATTAGATATCTTCTTTTTCTTGTTAATGACTAAATTCCAATTAATATATTCAGCCACTTGGCTAGCCACCATATACAAAATGTATCTCCCCAAAGTCCTCTCTCATGTGGAGGCAGAGTTTCATATGAAGACAACCACATCTTTGAAAGATATTTACTGACATCATGTATTCCATGCAATTGGAAAAGAAAATCAGATGCCAATTCATATCGATATGACTCTAATGCCTCAACGTTGCCATTTTCTAAACAAGCCAAGAAATGATCTATCAATCCATTGTGCATCTTGGTTGAGGAATAACGGAAGTGAAATAGAACTTGAAATGCATCAAAGAGGAAATATCTTGCAGTATACGAGAATGCATCAAAGAGGAAATATCCTACAGTATACGAGAATGCATCTAATCTAAAAAGGGCATTGTTATGAAACACCTGGTCGATGTTGTCATTTACAATGGAGTCTACATCTATTTGATAGAACTCAACATATATTACTTGCTCCATCTTTTAAGTTGTGATTTTCAAGATGTTTCTTAGCTATGTTTAGATAATATGAAAATAGAAAAAAATATAACTATAAGTTCGGGAGTGCATACCAATTCTGCCATGTATCATTCAACCTTTTTTGTTTCAAATTCAGTGCTTCGTGGTTGCTATAGAATATGACAAAGAAACAAATTTATAGTTATTTCTCAACCATATACAAGAGACAATCCAAATAAAACAATAGTATAAACTTGCCCATTACAAAGACTGAGTATTTAAGAGATATAATTTTAGAACTTATTTTAATTGTGTTGGATTACTGAAAGGGGGGGTGAATCAGTAATAGAGAAATTTAATCTTTTTTAACCATATAATGCAAGTGTTATATCATTGTAGCATTATCATCCAATAATTGCAGAGTAAATAAACAATTAACAAATGAGCAATCATACACATACACAGTACACCAGTGTTTTTATGTGGAAACCCAAAGCGGGAGAAAACCACGGAATGTTTTTTATTATATGTATTGAAGAATTACATTCACTGGAAGCACCAACTTCCTTTTTTTTCCAGTTGCAACTGGAAGGAGGCTCCAACCCCCTAGTTTCTCAGGCTACAACCTTAGGGAAGCTCCAACTCCCCAATTTTTTGGCTACAACCATAAGGAGGCTACAACCCCCTATGTTCTCCGGCTACAACCAAAAGGTGGCTACAACCACATGTCCTTGTCCCGTCCAACCTCCCTGGCGTATAAATAGAATGGTGGAACCACTGTCACACTATCACTGTGAAATATACTGTTGTAAACATGTACCAATCAACCTGCACCAAACAACTTGTACCAATAACATGAACCATGCATCAACCTGTACCTCAACCTGTAATCAACATGTACCATAAACAAGTGCATCAACCATGCACCAACCTGTACCTCAACCTGTACCATGAACAAGTGCATCAACCATGCACCAAACCTATACAAATAACATGTCACAACAACCTGTCCAAACAACCTATCTCATCAATCTTATCAACCAAATTAGATCTACTCACCAAGATCAATCACCAAGAAAACTCTCAAAGATGTGCATCAACCAAGAATAACACAACAACTCATAATCATCACCAAGATCAATATATGCTTCTAATAATATACCAATACAAGTATGATACATCATCCATAAACCATGTGTCAACAATACTAATAACAAGTGCCTCCAACCAGGTACCAAGTATGTACCAATCATGTATCAACTACTCATCAACTATGACTCATCAAGATGTACCAACATTTTCAACTATACACCTCATGTATGTGCCAACTCATCAACTACTTGTCTCAACCATGTACCCAACATGTACCTCAACCAAAAGCCCTCATCAATTTCATCATCCAAATCTGATTTGTAACTCTGTAATAGACCTAGTGTATATGATCACATACTTGCAAACCTTCCTTAAATTTAACAACAAGAGACTATCAATTTCATCAAACTTTTCTTTTGTCTCACATGACTAGTTTTGGATTAGTCAACAACCCTAACTTGAAATAATCATAACTATGTACCAGTAATGAATAAAGATATGAAAATAGTACACAATGTTATTCAGTGTTCTTTATGCAATTCCACCAGGTGTCACTACTTGGAACCTCTCAAAAAAGGAGTTATAGAAAAAATGGCATACCTTGTTGAATTCTAGCTTATTCTAGAGAGCGAACTTGTAGAGAGTGCCCCGCACGGAATATTTGTTGTATGGATATGAAAATTTTACATGGAATACTAAAGACTGTACTCTAACCAACACATTTTTTCTTACTAAATTTGGATCTGTTATGAATAATTTATGACGTTTTTACCTGAAACACATGTTTTAGACTAGTTTCAAGACTAGCCACAAACCCTATTTTCCATGGAGTGTAACTCCAAAACTACAATGAACCACAAGCTGAAATTCGTACCAAAGCTACTTGGATATGTCTTCTCAATGGCCTATCAATTTCATGTTTTGAATCATTCTAAAAAAAAAAAATATTGCTAAAATGGTGAGATGACCTGTAAATAACATACCTTAGAAAGAATCATCAAAAGAATTTATCCTCCCTTGAATTTCGGCCTTCTTTACTTCACCTTCTCTCTGAAATTTGGCTTATATATCCTTAGTTTACCTCAGTCACCTGTAGATATTCAATGTGCTCAAGTGTGATTTTAAAATGAGAGAGCCTTGCCTCTTATTTATACTTTCATGTAGCTTCCTCAAGGGGTTACCTTTTAACCATCTTAACCCACTTTCCTTATTTTAGGGTTAACCAACTTCTAACCACTTGTCCAATTTGTAATTTATCCATTAAATTTATTATTTAAATAATTTATTTTGTATCCAATTTGACTTATAGTACACTCATCACTTCACTTTACCTCAAGGGGTTACCTTCTAACCATCTTAAACCACTTTCCTTATTTTAGGGCTAACCCACTTCTAACCACTTGTCAACTTAGTAATTTCTCCATTAATTTTATTATTTAAATAATTTCTTTTGTATTCACTTTGAATTATAGTACACTCGTCACTTCACTTTATTATTTACCTTCTAAAAATCTCTTAAACCACTTTGACTACTTTGACCTGTTGGGGCTTCTAGATGACTCATGAGGGTTCTCCAATTTCACATGGCCATAACTCTCTAACCATGAGGAGTTATGTGACGTTACACATACCACTAGAAATGGAATGACATGTACTATCCATATATAATATTATTACCTGCAAATATATCTAAACGCATACCTTTATCCATCAAACAAACTTGGGTCCATTACCCAAACCTGGGTTCTCCAACTTCACATGGCCATGACTCTCTAACTGTGAGGAGTTATGTGACGTTCCACATACCACCGGAAATGGCATGGAATTTACTACTCATATAGAATAGTATTACCTTAAAATATATTAAAACTCATACCATTATACATCAAACAAACTTGGGTCCATTACCCAAACCTTTTTGCTACCAGAATTCATTACTAGACTTTCTCCAAGGGTTGACATCAATCATTAAGGGTTGACATCAATCTCCAATATCACTCTCCAATGGTTGACATAAATGAATACCAACTGTCCATCAACCTAATCCAACTATATGACAATTATGGTAGTCATTGTATATATCTTTACAATCGTATTCATCATTTAATTTCATCCTCACTCTTCACAAATCAAGACTAAACAAATCTTAAACGACTTGTTGATGTATCCCACTTAGAACACTCACATGTATGGTCTATGGGATAAAAAAATTGGGGAAGAATTAGGCACTCATGGACCTCTACCACAGGAATGGAACCAGTACATAGCACAACTTCTCAAGGTTTCAATTATATTACAAGATGAAGAAGATATTCTAAGATTTGGCATCGGGGCACTCATCCTGAGACAGATCAGTGAACTGTCCAATTAGGTTACAAAGAATGATTTCTACAAGACGAGGTCCAGATGTGGAAATGGTGATGGAAGATTCTTTGGAAGACCCAAATTCCAGCATAAAACTATCAGCTATATGTGGTTTGCCTCAGAGAATAAAATCTTGCCCTGTCATAATCTACAAAGAAGGGGATGGCAAGGTCCTCATAGATTCTTGCTCCGCAATGAAAACTCTGAATTTGTCTCACAAATCCTTCTGCACTGCCATTTTCCAAAGATCTATGATATGATGTCTAGGGCATGAAAGTGGGCATATGTGATTGGAAAGGGGATAGCCTAGAAAATGCACTAAATGTATGGTTTCATAAACATAAAGACGAGGATAACATCCCATTTCCTTTTGAGGCCACTGGAGATAACTGAATCTGTAGACTGCTTCTTCTCAAGATATACCATGGTTTTAATTTCGAAACCCTTTTAGGATATTAACGGTTGGGCACCTCTTATTTCCTAAATTAATCTGAGACATCGATCAGTTTTGCAAACCGCGATCTGGCTGACCTTGCTACTTTAGCGCCCCTGCTAAAGTTTTATCATTCTGCCAATTTTTGGAATTATTCTAACCATACTTAGACATGGCACCAATTCGGGACTTCGGGAGTTTTTGAATGTAAAAGCGTGAAAGTCTCTCGGAGTGAATTTCTCCTGGAGTCATTAAGTCACGCCTACAGTTAATTAACCCAAGATTAATTTAACCATCCTTATAGAGGACTTCAGGACTTCGGCTATTCGGCACTTCTGAAGTTTCCTAATGTATAATTTGTACAACTCCCAAAGCAGTACGGGCACATGCAATAAATGTAGACTGGCCACCGTGCATATGGGACTCTGAAAGACAACTAGCTAGACTAATTTAATCAAATAGAAACAATAACCAAAGATCGTCTGTGCTAAGTGTCCACCATTTTTCAAACTCTGACATGTGGTTAACCATGTCTCATCCACGCAAATAATAACTATATGTGGAAAAGATATTGTCCTCAAATCTGCCCACATCTACAATCCATTTTTCACCTTACTAATATCTTTGTTACCTTATGCATTTCCATCTGTCTTTACACCTTTTTCAGTGGGCTCCAATCTAGAATCGTTTTTCTACCATTTACACGTATAGTTTATCCCTTTGGTAAACACAGGCAGTGAACAGAATGGCTTGCAATGGTTGCACAAGAGTGTGATTTAGTACCATCCCTCAGTTGACAGAGAGGCTTGCAATGTCTGCACAAGAGGGTAAACTAGCACCATCCCAACGCTAAGTATGTGAATATGTAAGGTATGGTAAACATAGGGAGTTAACATAATGGCTTCCAATGGTTGCACAAGAGGGTGATTTAGTACCATCCCTCAGTTGACAGAGTGGCTTGCAATGTCTGCACAAGAGGGTAAACCAACACCATCCCAACGCCGAGTATGTGAAGATGTAAGGTATGATCTATGCAATAACAAAATTAATGTCGGTTGTTTTAAGAGGTTTTGAATAGTATTGTACTTGTTAAAACATGTGGACCCTTAGGCTAATCCTCCAGGATCCCTTGATTTTCCCGGACCTATTGATAATCCCCCTAATCCTGCAATTACACATCTTGTTTCTCACAAGTCTATTGATCCCCATCCCATATTCTACAAATAAACCGGTGTTCAAACTCTAGTGCCCACTAAGAATTTAACTTTCCGACAAAGGAGAAACAAGAATTGATGTTTGGACTCGGGTTGTTTTGTATTTTATCTTCATCCTCCACCTAGGATTTGCATTTCAGGTCTTGCAAAAAAAAATTTATATAACTTATTGAAATATTTCACTGATAAAAATGCATAAGGGTCGACAATGCTGTCGAATTTTCTTGCAGCTTGCTTAACTTTGTACCATACTTATCCCTTCTATACCTAGCTGAAGTTTTCTTCTACAAGAACATTTTGCAAAGGTAACAAGATTTCTTGTTCAAAACTTTTCAGGGTAGTAATGCATTCATGTTTCTTTGATCTAATTAGTCACATTTAAGGATGTTATGTAAGATCATTTTCACTCGGTTATTATTTCTAGATTTTTTTATATATTTTTTTATTTTCAGCACCTCCCAGTATTGAACATTCCTACTTGCAAATTGTACATAATAAGCAGTAAAAAATGAATAGGAATGAAACTATGGTACTAAAACTTACTCGTGAATGGTGAACGACAGAATCACAGATCCAATTGCAGGTGCATGATCTCAACCCTACAAAGTGCAGCAACAGGTCCAACTGCGGGTGCAGGACCTCAACCTTGCAAAATGCAAGAATAGGTCAAACTGTGGGTGTAAGACTTCAACCTTGAAAAGTTGAAGCAAACAAGAGAAAACCAATGAGAAAGAACCAAGAGGTCCAAATGCAACTGCAGGACCTCAACTTTGCAAAGTTGAAGAAAACAACAATAAGCAACATCCAACGAACCAACGAGCAAGCAACAACTAGTCAACTAGTGAAGAATATATGAATCATCAATGATGACTAGATTGCATTCCAAATACAGAAGAAATATGGAATATATGATGTAGAATCAACTCCATCATTATAGTCGACTATGGGAGTGTTAGTGGACAACAATATTGCCCAAATTCACTGCATATAAGATTGTCTCCAAAAATTGGAGAAAAATGTATTTTGACAGACATGTTAAGTAAACATTTAAGATTGTCATTCTTGTTAAGTAAACATTTAAGGTTGTCAGGATTGTTTAAGGGCCTCGCACTATGTAAACATTTAAAAAATAATGCATTGTGTCAGGAATGCATTGTGTCATGCATGTTTAAGTACTTAAAAAAGAGTGTCCATGCTCAAAACTTTGGATATGTAAACATTTAAATAAAAATAATAAAAAATCAAAAAGAGTTTCCATGCTCAAAACTTTGGATATGTTAACATTTAAAACATTGGGAATAGCGAAGATGGAAATAAGACTTCAAATCTATTCTCCAATGAGATGATGACAAATAAAATAAAAAATATTATATAAAAAATAATGTTTTTAGTTATCTAGTTCGAACAATAGAGATTATGTGAAAATTTATAGTCAAAGGACAAACTAATATGAAGACAATGAATTATCGATCTCTATAGTCCCTCTGCGCCTTCATCGGGGACTAATAATGGCATTATATATAATAAAAAAATCAGCATACTTATCATGAATGGATGATTATCCAAATATTTTTTACAAATTGTCATCTAAATTGCAATTAAAATAATATATTTTTAAATATTTTATTTTTAATAAAAAATTATATAGTGGTTATTACATCATATGTTATTGGTGACCATAATTTTAATCATGATAACACCATAGTGGTGTTTAATAATACTTGAATATTGGTGTCTATTGCAATCCCAAAAATTCCAAACATATATGTCCTTTAAAGTTGGACACAAATTAAGTTTTTTCTTATGTCTTGGAAGATGTTTAAGTTTGCATCTTTATTAACATCACAAATAACATCTCAAAAAGGTTGTAGCTATGTTAAAAAAAAAACCAGTAAATGGCTTAGATATGTCATTTTCAACAATTCAATTAATGTCCAAAAAAGGTTGTAAGTGCATGTAAATGGACATTTAATAAATAAATGACTCAAATACATCCTCATCCAAATAGGGTGTTATTGTGAGTTTCAGTTATCTCTAAATTAACATCCAAAAATGACTAATTATGTCATAACAACATCTATAAAATAGTCTCGATTAGGGCCATGCCACAATCTAACTCAAATTTTACTTTTGGTCCTTGAGTCTCAATTGCAATCATGTTTATGTCTAAATAAAATTACTTAATTGCAACCATGTTTATATCTAAATAGAATTACATTTAAGTTGCTTTATTAGGTCTAAATTCTGGGTGCAATTGCACTTAAACAATGAAATTAGACCTGTTACTACACAATCTCAAACCCAAAAATGTAAAATCCAACACCTATTTGAAGATTTGTGGCACTGAGAGGTTGGCCATTGTCAGCTCACTAACTCTACTCTACACTTTAGATGAAGGGTAGACCCAAGTCAAGTGGGGCTTCCCTATGGTTTCTAGGCTCACTTTTGTGTAATATGGAATGGGAGTAAAGAGAGATTAATATTAATGTAACAAATGGAAAGTGAATAATGAAATGGGCTTGGAGATGATGGATGAAAGGGAATCCAATGCCTTGTTATTTGGGCTATGGAGGTCATGTATGAAATGTAAGAGGGAATTCTTAAAAAATAAGGTTAGGGGATATAAATAAACAAGAGACTACAAGATGTAGAAGGGAAGGGACTCACAATAGGAGCTCCACAACCAAACCAATTGATAGGAGAAATTAAGATTTATTCACAAAGGATGTTAAGGATTTAAACCCCTTCTCTCTGAGAAAAAGCATAAGCTTTTACCCATAATGGATTCATATGGATTGAACTCCTCTTGAGATAAGGCACTCCTAGACTTATCTTTGACAATCTAATCTATAATCAAATTCCACCAATTGTGTACCTACAAGATATACCACACATAAAATATTTTATAAAAATAAGAACCATGTCTTAGACAACTAGAATCTTCAATCCAATGCTTGGAGCTAGCTTACTCACAAGTTATTCCATTGATCACTAAGTTCCAATCCAAATACATAATGGAGAGAGCAAACATTTATAGAGGTCTTAGCTCAACTCTCCTCTACAATAAAATATATTTTCCTAAGAAATAGTAAAAATTTTACAATAACTATCTAAGAGGGAAAATTGGGTCTAAAACCCCAGAAAATGCTTGAATACAATGTTATAGATGAGTGTAGTGCCACATGTCACCTTCCTCCATATTCTATTTCATGAAATGCTAAAATGTGAGTGTCATTTGTCCTCCTCATGTGCAAGGCACTCTCCAAGAGATAAATATCTTCAAAATAATAATAAAAGGATTGGTCAAATAGGAAGGGAAAATTTCCAAAAGGTGTGCATGAATGCCAAGTGTAAAGCTCCATGATGAGCAAACTTATTTAGAAATAACCTTCTCCAAATAATATTTCTTGAGTAGGATGAACATCCAAGTAGATGAGTAGTTTGCCATGTGTAAAGCACAAAAGAAGTGTGCTCTTCGAAATATGTCATGTGTCTTTATTAGTTAGATCCTTCTAGAAATCTTCTACCCATAAATAATATAAAATACCTCTCTTTAGCTTGTGCACCCTTGAATAATTTGCTTTGGTCCACTTAGACTTGGCTTTAAACAATAAAATATATCCTCCTCTAGTGTGTCCTAGGAAGGAGTACCCCATGTCCACTCAACAACCTCCATCACAATAAAATATTCATCCATGCACGTGCCCTTGGAGAGAGAGGGCCTTGAAGTTTGTGTATTTGTGTCCACTTTGACCAAGTCAACCATGAAAATCTCTCCATAGAAAGTGTGCCCTAGATATTTGTGCCAATGGGTTTTCATCAAATCCATGACATCTTGGAGTAGACCCTGGCTAATCTAGGCTCTATCTATCTTCTATCCCTTAATTCGATAAATGAACATCTACAATCTCTTGTAAATATAGATTCAATTGGAACTAATTAATTTTATTTCTTTCTCTCATTTTCCCTTGAATCATAATCTACTGCCCATGTAAGAATAGGATCATCATGAGTTGTGGCCATCCCAAAACCAGATAGTGCATAGTTGGGAGGGGTCGAATGAATTCAATGGATCCAAAACATGCCAGAAAATCGCCAAATATCAGACACAAGTGTGAAACCCCAATATTTTTGACAAGGATTTAACTGTGAAAAATGCTTCGAAGGTAAAGGACGACTAACATATCATTAACCATGCACCGGAAAGTTTAACCCATCAATAATTAAAGAATTGAAACTCACACCTTTCTTCGATTTGGTTGACAAAATGTTAATTAATGCAGTTAACCAGGCCACCGGGATGATTAGGATCACTAAGCCACCAGAGCATAACGCCATCGAGCCACTGAAATATATTGACATTGGGCCACCAGCACATAAATCCACTGGGTCACTGGCATAATACTCTTTTTTGTCTATTATGAATCTGGTCTGGTGCCACCAAGTCACCGACCACTGGATAACTCTTAACAAACTTTTATCCTCTTATGATTCGGTCTGGTCTGGTTGAAGGAATTTGCACAAATGAATAACACATATTTCTTCATCAACTACAGGTTCTATCAACCGGACATAGGCCACCAGAGGGAATAGAGATTTGTTTATATAGAATTAAGGTCGGTCTAGTTGTACTCGTTCAAGTTAACTCCACAACACAGGATTGAACTCGATTTCGATCCCCTTTCTTTGCTTAAGGCTTTAATATTGGTCTCTTCAGCCTTAATCTCAACGTAAATATTCTCGTTCTCAGCTTGAATTCTCGAAATTTCTGTTATGAACCCCTTGATCTCGTTCCACCAATGGTTGTTTCCTTTACTCCTCCATTCAAGCAGAAAACGATCTCATTGTGGGAAACAATCTCCTTCACTCATGTCGCTCTTGAAGGCTCAATCAATTAATACTTAGATCGATGTTTTTCTCTCGACCCATATCAATTTGACAATAACGCATACATTCATAGGTGTATCAAAAATTAACATAAAACAAAAACATGATCACACTATTTGTACAAAACTTCAATGGAAATAATAAGAGAAAGGATAATATTGCACACTAAAATGGGTATGCAACCTTGTTGACGATGAATCTGATAGGAACGAAATGGAAACCTAACAAGAATATAAATCCCCCTGCGTTTTTATAGAGGTGGTACTCCTCTTTACTTCAAATTTTTTTGGGACTCTAGATTTTTCAGAATGTGGGACCTTGCAGAAGTCCATCGTGATAATCAAAGAAATATAAAATAACAAGGAAGAAAATGTTTTGTTTTTCTTTCAAAAAAAGTTCCTAAGAAATGACCAGGAACCACACACTTCATACATTCAACAAAAATAGATAAAATTTCCTCACATCCATCATAGTTTAACTAAATATTTATGATCACATAAAAATAAAAAGAAGATGGTCTGCATGCATAAGA
>JASDQU010237934.1:17045-33747 GCA_032191745.1 Picea mariana | reverse complement strand
TTCTCCTATTGTACTTGATCATGAAAAAACCCTAAGAGAATATTATTATATTGTATTGGTAAAGTCGACCCCATTGTGGCCTTTTTTGTAAAATAAAGTCAAACTGCCAAGTCAGCCCCTATTGTGGCTAATGTAAAGTATAATCAAGAGAAATTTGTCAAGTCAACCCTAGAAGTTAAAAAGGGAAAGTCACTTTGTATAAATAGGGAGGCTAGACGCCTCATTCACTCACTCATCTCACTCAAGCATAAGAGAGAGAAAGGTGCACAAGTTTTGGAGAGAGGGGTGATGCACCAAAAGGACCATCTATTTTTTGTCTTGGTATTGTTCTTGGTTGAAGAATATATTTAGAATAAGTTGTTGGGTTTTCTTCCTTGAGAGGGTTTCCAAGGATAATCCTTATGTCTATCTTTTTTCTGTGATTGTCTCTCTTTCAATGATCTTATATATGCAATTAATGTGCTAAATGTAATAACGAAAGAAGAGCTGTAACTGTTAGTTGCATAAGTAAAATATCAACATGGTATCAAAGCATGCCTGAAAGAGACCAACTCAACACATATAAAGTCTTGGCTAGCCTTAGCACACCCTCTCCAAGTTTTAGTTTTCAATTTTGTAGCTACTGCAAAATTAGGGTTTCTACATAAGCCCTAAGGGTGATGTTTTACCCTTTGTTGGAGGATGTTGGTGAATCTAAGATCACCTAGGAACTCACCTAATCAAGGCACATCACTTCCCTGGACTAGAATTCAAAAATCCAAAATTTGAAAAATTAGGGTTTCATTATAAACCCTAGATTTGGACATCTGGTTGCAGCTGCTGTAGTTCCTGTGACAAAAAATTGTCTTGGTTCAAGAAAACTCTCTGGTAAGGTCTAGATCCATATCTTGAAAAAATATTTTTTGTTTACTTGTTCCGGGCAGGATGACTATCAGTTTCAGGCTTGATGGAAAGCTTGAAGGATCCAATGACCACCAAGCGTGGAAATACATTCTAGAAGAAAATGATCTCGTAAGATCTAAAGATCCAGAGGGAGAAAGAGATAATGAACCAAACCTTTTAATCTCAACCCTTTCATGAACTGTCACTCATGGAAGTGACACTTAGCTAATTGATATTGGTGCTTCTAAGCACATGATGGGATACCTGTACTCTCTGTCAAATTTGATAAAGAAGGACTCACCTCATAAAGTGAAACTTGGAGATGATTATTGGTATCCTATCAAAGGTGTAGGAGAAGCTTCCTTCAAGTTGGATTCCAAAAAATTGATGAAGGTAAAAGTTGTTTTACTCGTACCTGGGTTAAGGAAGAATCTCCTCTCTATTTTAGCTCTAGAAGATAAGGGTTTCATAATTTCATTTGTCGATGGAGAAGTTCTAATGTGGCCAAAAAGGAAAACCTTCAATGATGCAATTGTGATTGGTGTCCAAGAAGGAGGCTTATACAAATTGAAAGGGCACTCAGAAACAACCCTAGTTCACAATATTGTAAACCCATGTGAGTTATGGCACACAAAAATTGCTAATCTACAATATAAGGCATTACCAATCATGAGCAAGATGGTGGCAAGAACACCTGATATCTAGGTGGACCATGAAGGCATATTCCAGGGATGTGCAGAAGGAAAGAGCGTGAAGAGCCCATTTCCAAGCAGTGAAAGAAAGGCCAAATGTGTATTGGACATTATACACTCAGACGTATGTGGACCTATGTCCACCTCTTCATCCAATGGGTATGTATACTATGTCTCCTTCATTGATGACTTTTCACGCAAAGCTTGGATTTATTTCTTGAAGACAAAAGGTGAAGTGTTTATCAAATTTAAGGAATTCAAGACCCTCATAGAAAACCTCTCTGAAAACAATATTAAGGTCTTGAGGTCAGACAATGGTGGAGAATTCACATAAGATGAATTCAAGGAAATATATGGGGAAGTTGGGATTAAGAGGGAGCTCTATACTCCATACAACCCTTAGAAAAATGGTGTGGCAGAAAGAAAGAACTGAATCATAATGGAAGCAATGAAGGCCATGCTTCATGATCATAACTTACCGAAACATCTATGGGTAGAAGCAACAAGGACTGCAATGTATGTGCAAAATAGAACACCCCATCGTGTCCTTGGGAGTAAGACCCCAGAAGAAATGTTCACATGAGAGAAGCCAAAAGTCAACCACCTGAGAATATTTGGCTGTCCAATATATGTATATGTTCCCAAGGACAAAAGATCCAACTTGGACCCTTCAAGAAAGAAGGGCATATTTTTCGATTACAGTGAAACTTTGAAGGCATACAGAGTTTACATCCCTAGTCACAAAAGGTTGATATTAGTAGAGATGTTACCTTCGATGAGGATGCAACATTCAACAATTCATGGAAATGTCATACATATGAAGACCATGATGAAGAACCGATAGCTCCAAGAGTTGCAGATACTAGAATTGATATTGTACTTGAAGAACATGATATATAATATCATGACATGGAAGAGCCACAAAGATCCACATATCCACCTAGAGGAAAGAAGAGGCCAACTTGGGCCTGTGAGATTATACAAGATGCAGAAAAGTACGGTGCTCTAGAAGGAACTTACAGAGAAAGAAAGAAACTAAAACCCTATTCCAGTTACGTGGCACTCCTTAATGATATTATTGATACAAAACCTACATCTTATGAAAATGTCGTGGAAAAGAAGGAATGGAAGGATGCCATGATTGAAGAGTACCAATCCATTTTAAAAAATGATGTTTGGGATGTGGTTCGAAGACCACGAGAGAAATCATTTGTAAGCTCAAAATGGATTTACAAAATAAAACATGCAACATATGGCAATATTGAAAATTACAAGGCATGGTTTGTGGTGTGAGGATTCTCCTAGAAGAAGACATTGATTATGAGGAGACTTTTTCTCCTGTAGCAAGATACACTTCCATTAGGACTGTAATTGCAATAACGACAGTAAAGAAATGGAAGATACACTAGATGGATGTGAAGACGACTTTCCTGAATGGTGAAATACAAAAGGAAGTGTATGTGGAGAAACCACAAGGTTTTGAGACACATGACATATAGTCACATGTGTGTAGGCTAAAGAAATCCTTGTATGGTTTGAAGCAAGCTACCAGGGATTGGTACGGTAGAATGGATAACTTCCTGATGAGTTTGGGCTTTACCAAGAGTAAAGTAGATCCCAACCTGTACTACAAGGTTGATTATGGAAGTATAGTAATACTATTACTATACATAGATGACTTGTTTCTAATAGGATAAGAGAAGCCCATCGCCAAGAGCAAGAGGAAGCTTGTCGCAGAATACGAGATGAAATATCTATGAACAAAATGACATTTTCCCAAACCAAGGAAAAGATACAATAGAGATTCTGAAGAGGTTCGATGTGATGGATTGCAAGGCCATGCCTATGCCCATGGTGATAAATCTGAAGTTGCTAAGTGATATACATTCAGAAATAGTGGATGTCACCTTGTATAGACAGATGATCGGATCACTGATGTATTTGACAAACACAATACTAGACATATGTTTTGTGGTGAACACCTTGAGTCAGTATATGGTTGAGTCGAGACATGTTCACCTGATTGAAACAAAACACATATTGAGGTACCTTAAGGGTACAATTAATTATGGTCTCAGATATACCTCATATCAGGAGATAAGCCTACATGGCTATGCTGATTTAGATTGGGCCGGTAGCGTAGTAGATCAGAAAAGTACATCCAGATGTTGCTTCAACCTAGGATCAGTTGTGATTGCATGGTTCAATAGGAAGAAAACCAGTGTGGCACTCAGTACGACCAAAGAAGAATATATTGCAACATGCTCAGCCAAAAAAGAAGCAATGTGGCTCAAAAAGTTGCTTGCAGGGCTATTTGATCTCGAATTAGAGACAACTTGCATTTTATGTGACAACTAGAGTTGTATGAATTTGTCATAGAACCATGTGTTTCATTACAAGTCAAAACACATTGAGATCAAATACCACTATGTCCGTGACATGGTACAAAAGGGAGCAGTAAGACTCCAGTATATCGCCACCGACGAACATGTTGCAGATGTGTTGACCAAGCTCCTGTCCAGAGTTAATTTCGAGTATTTCAAAGACAAGATTGGAGTAATCTAGAAAGACTTCTCCAGTAATGAGAAGTGATTGTAATCCCCAGTAGAAGGAAGTGATGTGATCCCTAGTAGAGGGAAGTGATGTGATTCCCAATAGAGGGAAGTGATGAGCTACCCCAACGCAGGTTGGTACGCTACCCTAGTGTTGGTTGGTAACCCAACGCAGGCTGGTACACTACCCCAGCGTAGGTTGATAACCCTAGCGCAAGATGGTACACTACCCCAGCGTAGGTTGGTAACCCCAACGCAGGTTGGTAACCCAAATGGAAGCTGGTGCACTACCTCAGTGTAGGTTGGTAACCCCAATGCAGGCCGATACACTCCCCAAGCACAGGTTGGTAACCCCAACACAAGCTGGTACGCTACCCCAATGCAGGTTGGTAACCCTAATGTAGGCTGGTATGCTATCCCAACTCGGGTTGGTAACCCCAACACATGTTGGTACGCTACCCCAACATAGGTTGGTAACCCCAACGTAGGCTGGTACGCTACCTAACGTAGGTTGTTAACTCCAATGCAGGCTGGTATATTACTCCAGTACAAAAGGCTAGTGAAAGTGCAAAACTTCTTATGATATATAGATTCATGAAATTCAACAATACAATGGTTGAAGTGTAGAGACACGCAGAACCAGATTGTTCCTGAAGAATACCTTCCTAGCTAAGAGGGAGTGTTGAAGAATATGTAAATGCGGAAGATATTCTCCTATTGTACTTGATCATGCAAAAACCCTAAAAGAATATTATTATATTGTATTGGTAAAGTCGGCCCCATTGTGGCCTTTATTGTAAAATAAAGTCAAATTGTCAAGTCGACCCCTATTGTGGCTAATGTAAAGTATAATCAAGAGAGAGTTGTCAAGTTGGCCCTAGAAGTTAAAAAGGGCAAGTCACTTGTGTATAAATAGAGAGGCTAGACGCCTCATTAACTCACTCATCTCACTCAAGCATAAGAGAGAGAAAGGCACACAAGTTTTGGAGAGAAGGGTGACACAACAAAAGGACCATCTGTTTTCTGTCTTGGTATTGTTCTTGGCTGAAGAATCTATTTAGAATAAGTTGCTGGGTTTTCTTCCCTGAGAGGGTTTCCCAGGATAATCTTCGTGTCTATCTTGTTTCTGTGATTGTCTCTCTTTCAGTGATCTTATATATGCAGTTAATGTGCTAAATAATTGTAATAACGAAAGAAGAATTGTAACTGTTAGTTGCATAAGTAAAATACCAACAAATATTCCCTCCAAAATTCCCCCCTCAAAATTTTCTCTCCAAAATTTCCCCCCAATTTTTTCCCTTCAAAATTAAAAACAACTTTTACTCTTTTATTTCGTTAATTACTTGTTAATTACAATATTTTTCATGTTTGTTTATTTATCCCACATTCATTAAACATAGCGACGATCCATATAATTTTAGGTATATATGTAGACAATCTTCTTCATTTTTAATTATCCCACATTCATTATACTAACAATAATTTATATCATCTGCGTTATATATACACAGTCTTGTTTTGTCTTTTTTACATTGCTTGAAATATTGGACAATGCTACAAGGGAGAAACAACGAGAAGACACTCACAAATTTTTAGATGTTTTCTAATTTTCATAAAAAAAAGAAAAAAAAAAGCAAATTTAGGTATAGTTTTATAGAAAAATTTACTCGTTTTATTGTTTTTTACTGATTTTTTTTTAGTTCTACAAATGTAGCATTTATTTGTTGCCACATACTAGAGACTTTGTAAAACCATCTACCAAAGCATTATCCCCCTATTTCTCAATATTTGTCACTATTAAAAACAATTCAGGTACACATACCCTACTCCTTTTGGATATGAACTTGTGATCTCTTAGGAGGAAACACATGTTATTAACCATTAGGCCCACTCAAACTATATCTCAATTAATAAAGTAAAGTTAAATTACTAAATTATCTCATTTTTTTTATTAATATTTAATTAATAAATTAAATTTACACTTTTATTAATATTAACTTTTAGTAAAAAAGAAAAAATCAATATTATCTTTTGGTAAACTCTTCATATATTTCTAAACTATAAATTACAAATTCAACTAAAAAATTGGTTTGCTTTATTAAACTCAAGGTTTACATTGTTCTTGTTTTCATTGCTACGATGCTATGTCATTCAAAGATTGTAACTTGCATTATTTATAATTTTGCTCATATAATGTTATCATGTTGTTAGGGGTCGTGGGATTACAATGTTATAATCTGGTCCAATTTTGAACAAGTATCCTTTGACCCAAGTGAATGAAGTACTTTGTCTTACAATTTTGTAGTGGTTTTTGTAGGAGAAACGTGGAGAAAAATATTCCATAGCAAGGTAGTTAGCTATATCAACAAGCTAGGGGGCTTGCACTGAGAGAGAAAAAAAGTGTTCATCAGAAATGAATCATCTAGTGTTTCATGATCTGCATTATTAGTTAACCTAAAAAAATATACAACAACATTCTTCTGGTCATGATTGTCAAACATAGTTAAAACAAATTCTTGTAGCAACAATAGTCATCTAATAATTCAACCATTTAAAAATGGTTTCTTCATCAAATATTTGATTGGAAAATTACACACAAAGAGTGGATAACTAGTGTTGTAATGTTGAAATTTGTTAATTGCATATACTAAAACAAGAAATTATTTTACCATGACAATATAATTCATTTATGCTCCTAAAAGGTTCTTGCTAATGTAGTAGATAGCATATGGCTCTTCAATTGTTTTTTGTTCAAGAATTAATCAAAATGCTTTATCAGAAGCATCATTGTGGATGTGAAATGGAAGGTCCCAATTAGGTCCTTGCAACACTAGGGTTGAAATTAATTAATTTATCCTTCAATACCTTAAATGTCTTTCGACATTATGATGTCTAAAGGAAATCAACTTTTTGGAAAGGAGGGTAAAAAATGGTTATGTAATTTTTGGATTTTGATGTACTTGTATATTGTTTGTGTTTGGTGCTATTTGAGCAGTCATTTACTTTTGCTTGGGTGCTTGTTGAGTAGTGTTTTCACATTGTTTTGTGGAGGAGGAGGTGGTAGTAAATCTTGTTGCTATAGTGATTGAGGTCTCCAAGGTTGTTATGGGTTAGTGCGATGACCTTAAGGTTGTTGTAAAGACTGAAATGGAAAGGATTGAGCTTGAGGTGGATATTTCCACTATTGTGGGGCTTTGTTTTGCATTGAAAAACCCTATTGGTTAGAAGGATACCATGTTGTAGGAGGAGCATACATCTGAGTATTATAACTAGAATTAAAATACTAAGGATGTGCATAAGGCATACATTGTTGGAACTATCTTGGCGGGCCTTGCCTCCTTTGATTAATGAAGCATAGTTGCTCCATATTCTTCTCAAATCCATGGTATACAACTTCAAACTAGGTAGAAATGCACATTGGCTTGTTTGATGATTTTATTCATGTTTGGGTGTTCATTTTGATGGAGGACACATTGTTGAAAATTCAACAGACAAAGAAATCAAAGTTACACCACAAGGAATGAAGGCCGTTAGAAGAAATAAAAAGTGTTGGAGATTACAGGAGAATGAAATTGGGATATTAGGTGTGACTTTGGGTGACCGAGGAGCAATGTGGTAGAAGACTAAAAACACTTGACCAAAGTTGGAGAATATATCAACTAGTTCATAAAAGAAGAATTGGGAGTAACCTAACGTGTTTTTGAAGTTTGAGTGAGTCCTCCAACCTACATGTGTGATTGTATAAATGTAAATGCTTCATCTTATATTTGGGGATTGGATATTGAATAAATAGGAGTTAGGTAAAGGATACCACCCTTGTGTCATGTTTTGGATACTCCTTATGTTGTGGTTGGGTGAATGAAGGCCTATATGTAATGATGTATTCGATTATGTTGGAAATTAATGGAATGAGGTCCCCTTTCAATTTTTCATTTCCATAATGGTGCATGTTAATGATGACCTTTATTTCAGTTCCTTATTTGTTGTGTTGCATTGTAATATTTTTTTTATTTAGATGTTGTGTGCTTATGCTTGATAAATGATGAATTGGATAATAACATTAAGTATGTAAATGGGTAAAAGGAGGTTGTGTTATGGTATTCAGAGGTCTATAGTGCTAGTTGTTTGTTAAGTATGATTACCAGGATGTGAAATGTTTACATTAGTCATACTATTTGAATCTCTGCACAACCTTTTATGTCCAACCATAGTTCTTTGATTGATACCTTCCCCTCTATGGGGATCGAAAATGCTAGTACCTATATTACAATAGACCCCTTGTTGGACAAAAATGTATACCTAGGTCTCAAATTGAGCCTAGGACTGGTTCTATTGTTAGGACCCTATCATGATGTGTGTGGCGCTTTGAAAATGTGATTGTTACACTAATCCAAATTTATATGGAGGAATGGTGGTTTAGATAGGTTGAACTCTTTGTGAATATGCTAAGGCCATCTTCTTTGATTTATGATGACCATGATACCTATGAATCCTTCTAAGTGGAATTTCCTATGGTACTAATAAAATGGTTTAGTATATTGGGGGAGCATCCACATTAAACCTAGAAATGGAGGATGAATATTGAGTGGAATGTTCAAAACCTAATTGCATTACAAAGATTTGATCATGAAGTCACAAGAGCTGACAATTTTTTGGTCAAAACCACATAAGAAGGCTATATTGTTGAATTTGCAATTGAGTTCAATCGATATTTTTCCTAAGAATAATAATAGTTCAATAAAGGATCTCGTGGGAGGCTAGTAAAGGAAATCATGACATGGTTGAATATGTTTTTAGTGGAAGAAGACTATATGCCTTTTAACCCACTATTCATAGTAGCATAATAACTTGCACTCAAAGGTGACCTGGGATGGAAATGGAAAGAATGAGTAGCTAAAGGTAGAAGGTACCATAGAGGAGGAACACACTTAAGAGAGATTGTAGCAAATTTTTAAGTGGGGTGAAATAATGAAAAAGTTGTGGTTGAAAAAGATATGGGAGATTCAATAGGAAATTGAAGTGGTGAGTAGAGATATCGATGAGAAGGGGAGAACAAAAGTGTGACTGAAGAAGTTAGACAAATTGTAGAAACAGAAAGAGAAAGTTAACTGGTGGCTAAAAGAATATTGATAATGGACAGACGCCTAAAAAGAAGAACATAAGAAGATGGAGCATCTAAGGAATCAAAGGAATTGATAAAGGAAGCATAACAAGAGAGAGGGCATGTTTAAACTGAAAAATAGGAGATAGTGTAGTGGGAAGCCACATCCAAAGAAATTTCTAATCAATAGACACAAGAGAGCATGGTCATCAAGTTGTGAGATGGTGGCATATTTGATGATTTTTTTTAACTATTTGGAGGAGATACACAGGCAACAAAAATGGTATAGATTGAAGGTAGTGGAGTTGGTCTGGAAAAATAATTACCCCCTATGTAGTTTAAGAAAATTGAGGGGGAATTATTAGTTTTTCTTTTGGTCCTTATTTGAAAGCACCACCTAATATTAGTGTAGGAAATAGTAATAGTAGACAACCAAGTTTAGCAGGAAATATAGGTATTGGTAGAAGTTCAATTGTGATTGCTAATTTTTATTCAAGGAGTGGGATGAGTCTAGTTAGTCAACTAGGCCCTCAGGATTTTATTTGTATGAACAAGCATACCAATGATACGACTGGATGGAAGATAATGTGATGTTGCACCTTTCAAAGTTATCAGGGAAGGGTGACCGTGAAGTCTAACGATACTATTTCTTATGTGAGTCAATTTGAAGAGCAAAGAGGACCACTACTGCAGATGCTAAACTTGTAGAGTTCTGAACCATGCTCCAAGGGACTTATTTGCAATGGTTCAATAAATTCATACAAACAGAACTTGAGGGTACTTCTAAAACTCTAGATGAAGTAAAGGAAGGATTTATAATCGAATTCCAAAAGCCTAACTTGAAGAAACAAAGTTGTGTCGAATTGAAGGATATCAAACAAATCATTGGTGAGAGAGCCCGTGAATATGATTAGTGATTTTGTGACCTGATAAGTCAATCTACTTATTAGGTTCATTCGACATCTCTGTCCTTTGAATAGAGTACCACTTATGCAACATAAATGGCCCATGCAAGGGGAAGCAATGGCCCAGGCCATGAAGATCAATTCCATGGATGGGTATATTGGTATATTTGAACAAGTGTTGTGTCTATTCCCTCAACTAGATCAACTCTTAAATTGGCATAGTTCTAGTCCCAGTTGTCCACCTTAATAGAGCAGATCTAGAATATTAATAGAACCAAGGTGGGGAGAGTGAAAGTTTGGTTCATAGTTTGCACATAAGAGGGAATTAACACTAATAATTTCTACTAAATATGGATAGGGATTGTGGGTCATAACCCAACCCTACCACCTACTAGCTTTATAGGCAATCTAGCTAATGATTTTTGAATATTTTTTAGAGTTCATGGGAATCCCCCACAACTTTTCCCAATGCTAAAAAAACACACTTCTAACATATTACCACTCAAACCGTCGCTTAGGAGGAGAAGTCCTAACCTCAATGGGAGAGCCTAGAGGTACTCTCAAGCAAGCCAACCACTGTCACCTCGATGACCTTTCCCCACACTTCATATTAAGCAAAGAAGCTATCATAGCCTAGGGGGAATCCCTATGGCCAATCTGGCCAAATCATGTAGTAATGGGAGCTCAATTAGCTTAGATCGACTATAAATCAAGTAAACAACAATAAACTTCCCCTTTAATGTGAGGAGAAAGATTATGTATGCAACTTAATTGATTGATTACTTTAATAACACAATTTCAAAAATAAGGGATGATTTATCCATGTGCTTGTATGTTTGAGTGCTAGAAATGATAGATGATTAATTTTACCACGTCAACATGTATCAACCATATGTATCATTCAAGAGTGATTAGATAAAAATGAAATCAATGATCCAACTGAAATAAATGACAATTTAATGCTCCAATTCTAAATGGTTGCCAATGAAAAGTTACATTAAAGAGATGCTAAACCATGACAAGTTCATGTGACTCTTATAAGTTCTAGATTTAGAGTAAGCATGTAAACCTTTGGATACCATAATATGAAATCCACCCCTTAGAGAGAGAACCAACATTGATATCAAGCCATGTAAGATCAATCATATTGAACATAACTCAAACATTAAGTGTGGTTTACTTACTTGGAATTCAAGGGTTATATCATTGTTTTCGTATTCTAAACCATTGTGCTTTAGATTTATAAATTGTTTCACTTCATCATTTAAATCACCACAATGTCTGTCTCATTCACAGATTGTTGTATATTTCATGCAACAATTTGAATTCTTAGAATGAAACGTGTTAATCAATATTTATATCAATTCACGAATCATCGTTGAACACATGAGCATGATTTATTTCTTGGAGTATGGGTTCCCTTTAGAAAAGTATTTATTGAACAAAATTTAGATCACATTTACTCCAATCAACCAGGTTTGAAGTGCAATGATAGCAAACCATATCTTCTAGTATTGGAGACACCTTTAAATCAATTATTAAACCTCCTTTACTTGAGCAACAATTTTATACCATGAATGAAACAAATTCAAACCATGAATACATTTCCAGATTTAAGATTTATTATTTGTCCTTAAGATCATCAAATGATATCAAAGTCCAAAGTTTTATGCCTAGGAAAAACTTAGCTTAGTGTATATAAGCATGTTAAAACCAACATCTAAACTCTCAATGAATTGGTAAACCATCCAACAATGTTAGGAATTTGATGTCAATTTTTTTAATACATTTGGTGAATTAAACTAGTCATGTGATCAAATGTGTAACAAAATGAATGCCAAAATGGATTAAACCCTTGGTGAAGTTTCCAACATTATTAAGAGATTAACCAATAAATCTAACCCCCCAAAAGTTACTATCCATTGAAACATTGTTAAATCTACTTCATTTATTTCATAGATCCACAATAAATTCAAAAAATTCAAACATTGGATCTCTATACAATGCAAAACATGAGTGATTAGCAACAAAAATGACTTTGCAAATGAACTTCAATTTAAAAAATGTTTGAATCTTAAGTTCAAAAGACTTGAATAAAAGGTAATCTAGATCTACAAATACTCAATGGAAACCCTAGATTGCTAGAATAAAATGAAAGGGAATTTTTTTAAATGAGTGGTTAAAAATGTAAAGAAAGACTAGTGCCTACCCCACTTGGGCTATGCAGAACACTTGATCTAATCTTGAGTATTTCTTTTGTACCTTTTATGTTTGAAGTCACTAACACCTAGAAGGATTGTTTAGTAAGCTTTAGACTTGGATACTTGATATACTAAAAGAATCAAGGGAAGACTAATCCTAGGAGAACTTAGCCTAAGAACTACAACATGAAATTTAACTAAGCATAAAGTAAGATAATAGAACCCTAATATATCTATGTTGAATACAATAAATTTAAGCTTAAAACTTCAACAAAGAAAACAAATAGAAGACATACATTACCTCAAATTCATTTCTTGATGTTGTAATAGCTTCTTTCTTCCTAGAAACTTGTAATATCAAATACCCTCTCGTATACTCAAATATAGACAAGTCTCACATGAGAGTTTTTTTCAAAGAAAACAAGTTCTTCAAATTGACTTCCAACAAATACAATGAGAGAGGAGCTCTCCTTATATAGATAAGGAAACTCACAAAAACCATGGGTAGAAAACCATGTGGTAGTATAATACCATGTGCTAATACAATGTGCTCAAGCAAAACCACGAGCTAAAACAAGTGACACTCTTAATACCATGCACAAAAACCACCAAGAGAAGTCAAATGGCCCAAAAGGTGACACACCCTCATGAATTATCTCTAACCACCCACATTTATGGCTAAGAGCTACAAAATGTGCCCTCCATATGTTCTAATGACTCACATGTGTGGCACCAAGAAGTGGGATGTTGAGTGGTCAAACAAGGTGATAATTTTCCCATGACAAATTTCAACAACGACATAATGAAGTCAATTTTGTCCTAATTTTCTATTATAACACCATTTTAAAACTCTCATGGCCATTCTACATATAATGGTGTTGATATAACGAAATTCCAGGTACTGTATAAAACAAAACTGCCTCTGAAGCTGGCCACCCTCAAAATACGTCTTAAAATCACCTCTAACCACCCACATGTGTGATAAAATTCCTCCAAGAAGAAAAGCACACCCTCATGAGGTGGTCTAGGTGGCATGCATGATGAATGAAGTCCCTTTCATCGTCCAATGCATTGTCATGGATCCCAATGCAGTGACACATATCTCAATGCAATGTCATGGATCCCAAGGTAGATGTGTGTTTCTGTATGTTGGTACATGGATCCCAAGGCAATGCCACACATCTTGAAGTAAGTATACAAATCTCGAGGCAGTGTACATGGATCCCAAGGCATAAATTCCAACCCCAATGCATGCACATGGATCCCAATGTAGGGTGCCCTCTTATAGTGGTGGGTCTAACCCCCTTACAAGTCATTAGGTGATGCACACATAATGATTTATTCTAGAAACAACATAACGCACGTTAATTTTAGTATTTTCCTAAGTTTTACCATGGGAGGACAACCTTAGCCTTTATACATGTCACAAATCCTAAGACAAGAGGTATTTCCTAGGTCACTAAGTTAGGGGTAGGTGATATGATGGATAACTTATGGAAGGGGAAGGGGAAACTTCATGAATTGACCCTCAAATCCATATTAGATTATGTATAGGTATTTAAACTTGTCCAACTAGCTTTCATGATCTAGGAGTATTCAATGCAAAAGCCTTTGAGAGGGAGCTTTAGCTTTGAGTTTCCATTTCCTCAGAACTATTTCTTACTACCCCTTTCTTTGCCTTTTTCTTTCTTTCTTTACATATTTATTTCTTTATCAAGTCACTTTTACTTTAGATATGCATAGACAAGCATGGGATTGGGGGCATTGGCCTCATAGTGAGGTGGCATAGCTCAAGCTTTAACATTTCTAGCTTTTAATTTTTTTTTTCTCTTCACCTCGCCTTTTTTGGATTTTATTTGACTTAGTCATTTACATAAATATTAATTTACTTTGATGGACCTTGTTGAATGAATTTTGACTAGTCAAACATGAGTGGGAATAATTTTTTTATGAATGGAATAGAAGTGAAATGGCAGATGTAAAGTGTAAAGTATGGATAGGGATATGAGGTGTGCCATCTTAACCAAATATCGAGTAGTACAACTTGACCCAAGATGTGATGACACTTATCTAAGGGAAAATTATGTCCCCCATGGTACACCGAGTCAAATAACAATTTTGTTAATGTTATAAAGTGTTATTATATCACACTTTTAGTCTTTACCATGTTCACAACTAGCTTAGAATTTATAACGTTGTGTCTAAGTATCAAACCCATACACAAGAGCATAGTATAGCAAGTGAAGTGAAGAAGTTAAACCAAAGTACCATGACCATGTGAAATGAAAGAAAAGTGTACCATTAATAAGTTTATGTGTCATATGAGGTGTAAGAGGAATAAGTTGATATACCATGGTTGAGTCATATGAGAGAAATCATGAGTGATGTGAGGCTAGATCATCATGTATATGATGGAAGAACTAGAAGAACAAGTATGAATCAGAGGATATGAGAAGGATAATTCATCCAAGAAGTAACACCACACTCCTGAGAGGGTGGATCTAGAAGTATTTTCCCCTGAGGAGGCAACGTACCCAAACTACACTACTATGCAAATTCTATAGGACAAACACTCATAATACAGAGAATTGTCACACCTTACAAGCACTTGTGGTGTGGTTCAAAAGAATATCCTTAGGGTGGAAGACACAAGCACTAGAATTGCAAAAGGAGGAGGCCAAGGAGCATACAACGAAGGTTATAAGGAGGATATGGATGACACTATCAAGGAGGAAGGAATGGTGGATTCACACTCCCTATAATGTATTATAACTGTAATGTAATAAGACATATATCTCTGTATTGCCCACATATAAGGAGAGTGCGATGTGACCACTACAAGGCCATGGATAATGCAATGAAGGATTGTCCAGACTTGAAATAAATATGGGAGATAAGGATGCGACAGTGTAATGTGAACTTGATAAACTTTGAATCTTGAAATATCATTGGGGTAGGTAACCCAAGGTCAATGTAATAAGGGGAGGGACTCATGTGGGTGTTGATGACAACAACGGGGATGCTTTCCACATTAGAAAATTCTCTCTTACATATACCGGTTTTGATGTTGTTGGAGCCTTCATTTTTGGTGGAAGACACAATAGTGCCAACATGACAAACATGTAGATATGGATTCACACTAGTTGAACTAAAAGTGATTGGTAGGAGTGAAAATAATCTACAACATCATGTGGGATTTTAGGTGATCGAGGAGTAGAGTGGTGGAAGATTGAAGACACTTGGCCAAAGCTTGGAAAGTTATCGACTAATTCATCAAGGAATAATTGGAAGTAGGCCAACAAATTCTTGAATTGGAACGTACCTTCCCACATTTAGGTGCATGTGTATAAATATAAAGGTCTCAGCCTATTCATGGGTTGGATGATAGTAGGATAGTGGATAGATGTATTGAATGTTAGTTATTTGGTTCTATATTTTTTTATGAAATGTTGTTGTGCCCTAGTCACTAATAAGATGCTATGTCATGATGTACTAGTTTGTAATGCAAATGAATGGAAAGAGGCTCCCATTTCAATTTCTGATTTCTCTTATGTTGTATTGTAATGATGATTTTTAATTCTATTGCTTATCTATTATATAAAACGATAGTTGTTTGATTACATGAGTCGTTATGCCTTTGGGATTAGACGAGATACAATAAAAATGATAGTGGTTCATAGTTAGTACTTTAATTCGAGGTTGTGGTGTGATGTTGAGATGAATGCTTAGGATGGGGAAATAGTTTTGTTAGTCATATTAATTAAATCCCTACACAACCTTTTATGTCTCAACATAGTTCTCTGATTGAGACCTTCCTTGTTAAGGGGATTGAAAATTCCATCACCTAGACTACACCAGACCCCTTGTTAGACATCGAGGCATACCTAGGTCTCAAATTAAGCCAAAAAATGGTTCCATTGTCATGACCCTATCATGACATGTGTTTCATTTTGATAGAATGATTGTTACATTAACCGAAAGTTATGTTGAAGATCGATGGTTTATATAGGTCAATGTTATGTACCAAATACCTGAATACAAAATAACACAATAGATCTAAAGATATCTGGATACAATCACCGCACAAGATGTATGAAACAATATAGAAAACCACACTTTATTATATCAAATCCTTGAGGTAGGGCAACACCATACAATGGATCCTATTATGGAAGGGATCCTCTCCTGTTCACTTGCCTCTTTGAGGGGGATTCCTCCTACTGAGATATAACTCACATTACAATATTTTTCTCCATGTCCCATTACATTGCTTGAACCCCTTTATATAGTGCTACCATCACCTAAGAACATTCTAGAGGAGGAATCTTCTAGAATTAGAACCTTCTAAGAAGTCATCTTACATTTATTA
>JASDQU010237932.1:0-10912 GCA_032191745.1 Picea mariana | reverse complement strand
ATTCTGATCTAGGGGATAGATGTGCTGAGTTGAGGCGAGTTAGCTGGTGCAGTGAAATTTCTGAAAATCCAACTTTTACCCCCTCAAACTTGATCTGTGGATTTCTGGACTGGTGCTTCTGGTTTTCTGGTACTTCTGGTACTCTGGTACTTCTGGTACTTCTGGAACTCTGGTTTTCTGGTACTTTGTAAAACTAGGGTTTCACTTTGTGGAAGATCTAGCCACTGAAAAGGTGCGCTCTAAGTGCCAAAATGATCCTTGGGGGAGGGCGCAACTTTCTAGGTGTTTAGGGAGCTGAAAAGAGTTACTTTTGCAAAACCCTAATTTGCAGGAACTGCAACAGTGATGTTTTTCTCTTGCAAATTTTGTTTCCTTCAGGTTGGCTCTGATACCATGTTAATGTTTATGCCATTATTATAGTTCTTTGCATTTCAATATATAATAGCAACATAAGAACAAGATCACTGAGAAATACACATTCACAAGAGACACAACATTTATCTTGGGAAACCCTCTAGGGGAAGAAAACCCAGCAAAAACTTCCTTATGATAAATTGCTAATACAATGTTCAAGAGATAACTCAAACCAATACAGATAGTCCTCTCCAAGAGATGCGCCACTCTTTTTCTCCTATCTCCAACTGGTAATTGCAGCTTGCCTCATAAGAAAATTAGCAAGTGAGTTGTGTTCAAATGAGGCGCTAGCCTCCTTTATTTATACAAGTTCTGGCATGTGTGAAGTGTCTCTTCACTGACAGGGCCGACTTCTTAATGTAGGTGGGTAAACCCACCTTTATTATATTTTTGGGTCTTCTTATTAACTGCTGGGGCCGACTTCTTATTTTGCCTATTATAATTGTCTGTTGGCCAATCCGCAAAAGGGGATTTGGTCCTAATGCAATTACCGACATGATTAATCCACAATGGGGATTAATCCTATGAATAATATATCAATAATAATAAGAATACTCTTTGCAGTTACATTATTTCAACAGCTGCACCATCTGGCAGTGGCGGTAATCATTACCAACTCTTTAAAAACTTCAAGGGTGACTGCAACTGGTAGTACCACTGCAACTGCAACTTAGGGTTTTATGAGGAAACCCTAATTTTTCAAACTTCAAATTTTGAAATTCCGATCCAGGGAATAGATGCGCTGAGCTGAGGCGAGTATGCTGGTGTACTCAGAATTTCGAAAATCCAACTTTTACCCCCCCAAACTTGATCTGCGGATTTTTTGACTGATGCTTCTGGTTTTCTGGTACTTCTGGTACTCTGGTTTTCTGGTACTTTGTGAAACTAGGGTTTCACTTTCCGAGAGATCCAGCCACTGAAAAGGTGCACTGATGATGCCAAATTGATCCTTAGGGGAGGGCACAACTTTCTAGATAGTTTTAGGGCTGAAAAGATTCACTTTTGAAAAACCCTAATTTGCAGGTACTGCAACAGTGACGTTTTTCCTCTTGCGAAATATGCTTCCTTCAGCTTGGCTCTGAAACCATGTTAATGTTTATGCCATTATTATAGTTCTTTGCATTTCAATAGATAATAGCAACATAAGAACAAGATCACTGAGAAATATACATTCACAAGAGACACATCATTTATCCTGGGAAATCCTCTAGGGGAAGAAAACCCAGCAAAAATTCCTTAATATAGATAGCCAATACAATGCCAAGAGATCTCTATGCTAAAACAAAAATTCCTCTCCAAGATATGCGCCACTCTCTCTCTCCTTTGTCGGTAACAGATCAGAGCTTGTCTCTCAAACTGAGCAAGTGAGTTATGTTCAAATGAGGCGCTAGCCTCCTTTATTTATACAAGTTCAGGCACGTGTGAAGTGTCTTTTCACTGGCAGGGCCGACTTCTCAATCTGGGTGGGTAAACCCATGTTTATTATATTTATGGGTCTCTTAATTAACTGCTGGGGCCGACTTCTTATTCTGCCTATTACAATTGTCTTTTGACCAATCCGCAAAAGGGGATTTGTTCCTATTACAATATCCGACATGATCAATCCACAATGGGGATTGATCCTATGAATAAAATATCAATAATAATAAGAACACTCTTTGCAGTTACAGTATTTCAACACCTTCGCATCCCATTCGGCTAGTTCAGAGTGGGTTCTCATAGACTTCGAGTAGATATGGACCACGAGATTGATAGATAAGATAAAATCTGCCAGGTATGCCATTCACAGGAGGTGGAGACCGAGGTGCAGTTTATTTTTCGATGCCCTGTCTACTACGAGATCAGAGGGAGGTTCCATTGCTTGTTCAGAGAATCTCAGACCCTCACTAGATTATTCAGATATTTTGATTAGAGATGTTTGGCCCTATATATACATGAGGCTCTCAAGCTCCGAGCGCATACTCTTCAGCCTCCCATCAGATCTGACCCTACACAGAGGATCACTTCATTTTTCACTGTGCTACCTTCAGGAAGGGGCACCAAACGATCGACCGACATCAATATAGATCTGGACCCTAGATCAGTGAGGACCGATGGGGTCTTGCCCTATTCCATGAGATCTCAACAACAAAACCATATCAGATCCCTTTTCGAGAGATAGACTAGATCCTCTAGACCTCAACATTGTGCAACCTCCTCCAGGAAGCGACACAGTGGACAGTCCGCACTTCCCACCAACTCTTCTTCGGGCTAACAGACTTTGTTGAGTTTCCTTCATTCAACCTCAGATGTTAGGAGAGAGGGATCTACTCCATAGACCTATGAGCACTTGGATCTTATCCACCTATGCATCTCCGCCCTATTGCAGGGTTTGGGACTTGCGACTGCAGTTGAAACCTCATACTTCAACCCAACTCACATTGTTTACATTTTTGTATCTTACTTCATGCAACTTATTCCTTTATAGGAGATCGTTTGGTACTCCCGCATTGTAAGGACATCATTATAATCATCAGTCCCCTTGACCTACTTTTGTGGTCATTAGTTGGACAATAATAAAATTATCTTATCTTATCTATGTGGATAATTGTTGTCAATTCTTGAAGCTTCTCTATCTTGGTTCTTATTTGGTGCAGAAGGGTTAGTGGTGAAATGCTCATGTCTTCTATGAGGTACCTAGATTAATCCATTTGAAGGGTAAAATCTACCACTTGGAAGGAAGATGTTCTAGGCTAAGTTCTTCTTTCTTCCTTTGTTGGTTTGGTGACTATTTGGTGCCTTGCTTTGTCTATCTATCTTGGAACCATAGAAATAAGTATTAAGTAAGTTTATCAAGCCATAGTTGATCTTGTTGGTGAAGGTTATTTCAGTAAGGATCCCTTTTTGTTGAACCTTTATCTCCATTGTTAATCCTCATTGGGTGAGGGATTACTCTTCCTCTTTGGTTCTAATCTCTAAGCCCTAATCCTTGAATGAAGTAGACCAATTGTTAAGAGGGTTTCTTCTTGGCTCCATAAACCTCCTTGATTCACCTTAACTCCATTGCCCTTGTTCGATTTGGCACTGATCTCTACTTCCTTCCATTGCCTATTTTAAAACCCTAAAAAACCTTAAATTTTGTTTTGCTAAGGTTACTCTCAACTTCACCTTGCGCCTCATTGCTTGGCCTTAGTAGTCCTACTAGGGATACCCCCCTTGAGTCGGAGGAGAGCCTACCTAAAGTGAAAAGGATAGGTTACTGAGGTGGTAGTGATGATCGTCTTAATAGTTGCCCCTTGCATTGTACCTTGTGGATTTGGGATTTTATCATTAACTACAATTTGAGTGGTAACAGGGCCCTTTTCACCAAGGTTGATGATATACTTGGTAACTAAAGCTCTGTGCACCATTGACATTCCACTGTATGGTCAATGTTGCCACAAATTCCTTTGGATACTAGATGGAGGGATATGGTGTTCACGGGGGATGATATGTAATGTCTTCTCTACATGGCCCTTGTTCAACATTATGGGGGGAGGTGCATAATGTCTTCTCTTCGTGGCCCTGTGTTCAAATTAATGGGGGATGTTGAAAATAGGGGTGTAATCTTCACTTTTGGCAATGACCGACCTTATATTGTATCATTATTTTATTTGTTGGCTTGGCTAAGGCCGACCTTGTATTTGTAGGCTCAAAACTTTATTATGGAGAGTGCCCAGTCTTGAGTTGTGTATAAATACCTAACTCTCATTTGTATTTACTCATTCAAGTGATTCATTCATCTTCTAATAAAGTGAATTGCCTAATGGCACCTATCAAGTATTGCATTCTCTCTTAAGCTTGGTTTTCTTTCTCTCTCTAATGCACTTGTTCTTGAGTTTTTTCTCTCTCTAGGGTTGCACTCCACTTGTGTGGTATCACTTCAAGTGTTGCGCAGCCCAGAGCTAGTTATTTCTCACTTTATTGCAGAATTAGGGTCTGTGTTGGTTTTGTTTGATTCTCTCCATCTCTTGTGAATCTCAACAATGGCATTTTGAAAAATACCATAAACAGATCTAGTCTTGTTTTTGGAAGGTTAAAGAGTTGAAATTGTTGTTAGAAGTATACGCTCTTGGATTTGATGTGTGGATGAGAATTTGGGCGGATTCTTGGTGAAGTATTTTAACCTCGAAAATCCCTCAGCAATATCTTTCAAAATGTTCTTGTATGAAGTATTTCAAATTTCTTGACATTTGAGCAGAAGGCCCATGTCTTCCCAAGTCTGGAATAGAATAACACAGGTTGTGATAATTAAGAATTCAAGACTTGCAAGAATGATGACTAGTGCAAGCCCTGTACCCTAGAATTAGATAGAGAGGAACAATGAGATGAGATCAAGCTCAATTTGACATGATCCACTAAGAATGAAGACTTGTAAAGAAACTTATGCAGTCTAAATGTTGGGTGAAATATGGATTTGAGAATAACAAGAAGAAAGAAAGAAATATAAAATATGAAGATTTTCTTATTAATAGAAAATTCTGATGTTAAATTCACAAATGGTCACTGTTATCCCCTACCCTAGGGATAACTAAGGAGATCACGTCTTGAGGCCCACATGTCCTAGACATGGAGTGTCGAGAGCCAGATGACTTGAGCTTGGCCCCAAAGGGTCCATGTTTTCTTCAGTGCAACCCGTTTATCAACAACAACAACATCCATTCCACCAGCCTGGTACTGAAGTAGCAGTGGGTCTTGTTCCATGAGGTAATGAGTTCAGGTATCATGGTATGTGTCACTCTAATTTTCAAAGAATTTGAATATGTTGCACTTAACTCTCCTTCATTTGATAACGTTTGCTTGGAAATTATGCTCTTTAACTTGTTCATACTTGGGGGGTGATAGAATGCCCTAGTAAGTTGGTTCCCTTTAAGATGAGTTGCCACTGGGTGGGTCTATGAAAGGTCATTGTCCATTCCTTCCATACTTACCATTTTTCATCATTATCCCTCTCATCTTCCCCTACCTTAGTTCGGGCATTGGGTTTGCCACACTAGGAAGGGTTGTACCTTGCCTTGTGGGAAGACGGGGCTAAAGGCCCAGAGGGTAAAAGTAGTTGTCAAGAGTTAAAAGCCAAAATAAAACCTTTGAGATGCTTTGCCCAGGGATCCTCGAGAAAGCAATAAAAGGCTTCTCAGTAATAAAAGGGGACCTAGAAGACAAAATAAAACTCAAGGTCTAGTTGGTGGATGGGAGGTCTTATCATGAGCCGGCCTATTAGGTCCATGGGTATGTAGAGGCATGACGCTACGATCTATTTGGTCAYCAAACTAGGGTAGTGGCTCTTGGTGGCATAGCCAAGAGAAAGGGGTTCTCATCATGAGCCAACCTTCTCATTTCCGTGAAGTGCTTGTGGGTAACGCTGTCACCTCTGATCACCACACCAGGACATTGTCCCCCAACTTTTCCCTTGAAAAGAAGAAGTAATAAGACTAAGAATAAAAGGCATTGAATGGGATAGGAAACAATGGCATCCATGATAAGGTGCAACTCACCTTCTACAAAGGCACCCACGGGCGAGACCTACATTCCCCTGTTATCACTGCACCCTTTGCCCAAACACTTCCCCTACACGATTTCACACACTTACATGACCTATATTGGCTCTCACCTGGGAAACACCCCAAACTTGAGGAGGATTAGCCCAATAGGACATCCCGAGACCCTCTCCAAACCTGGCATGTTAAATTGCATAACGTCTTTGAGCGTTTGTCTGGGTAAAGGGGGGTTTGATGCACATGTTTGGGTAATTTGATTATTGGACGTGATTGACATTGCTATGATCCCTGTGACTTATGAGCCCATGGAGGGCATACTTGTTGTTGTTGTAGGACCATGCCCGGTGGACATGTACATATGGGGAGATGATTAGCTCGGACCTCCATGGGTCTAAAATCCCACCAGATGGATGATGTGACCCCAGCCGGGGGCAGAGAGACACCAGAGGATGGCACCAGGAAAGAAGAAGAACGTTTCCTCCGAGATACTCTGGCAGGCCTAGACCCAAGGGGGTCTTGCCCTTCCACCATGACGTTGACCCTGTTGACTGCCTCTCCAACACAGGTGGTCAACTCCATGTGCCATGAAGAGATGCATCATCAGATGCAAATTTGTTGAAGACTTTTGGTTCTATAGGGCATTGTTTGGCCCCAACACTTCTTTTGTAACTGGAATTTCCGCAACCCTGCGTGGGCTAATAATGTAATAGGTCTGCATGAGTAATGTCTAGGTCAGTTACCTTTGGATCGGTTCACTGGGAGAGTTCCTTTCACCGAGGTTTTTTTATCCTTAGGTTATCAATTGGGCTTTTCAGCCTTATTGATTTCCCTTGAGTTTTTCCCTCACACTTGCAATAATTCCTCCAAAGTGGTGAATGACGTTCTAGTGGGCTTATCTTTTGGTAACTATTGTAGGGAATCATTGTAAATGCCCATGCAAGACATCTTAGAAAGTCTAGATTCGTTTATTTTTAATTAATTAATTTATAATTAAATTTCTCTAAGTTTGGAGGTTTAATTATTTAATTAATTAATTATTTTTGAGCAAAAATTGTAAAACCTAGGTCCTTGGACTTTTGATAGGGGTATTTGTGCTCAAAAAAAATGGAATAGCACCCCCCACATCCATGGACCAAGTTTCAGCTTAGTCGGACAGCTTTTGCTATGGGTTTGTCCACTCAGAGTGTCAGTCAGTCAATAACAACAATTTTAATTGCTAAAGTCCAAACATGGCAAAAATATAAAATTGTAATAATGAGTTAAAAGGATGTTAAATGATGGACAAAGGTTAGAGAGAGACTCCCTAAGCTAAACCTACCCTTTCTAACCCTTTCTAACCTTTCACCCCTCTCACCCCTCACCTCCTTTTAAAAAGTGATGCCCTAGGGGGAAAGTTACGCCCTCCTTGAAGGAGAGACGTGGTATCTTGGCTTTCCTTGGTTGTTGGCCCCCCCCCTCTTGGGTGGTGTGCTCTCCCTCACCCCCTACGTGCCTCATTCACTCATGTCCACCCCCTTTCTTGCATTGATTGCCTCCCTTTCCTCTCCTCATCCCCAAAAGTTGTGCCCACCTAGAAAAGTTGCGCCCCCCTCTATCTAGAAAATTCCAAAAATAATTTTTAAAAATTATTTAATCCCTTCCACTCCCTTGGCACTCATCCCAACACCTCCCGCTCACCTTTGCTTGATCCCAACACCTCCCACACCATTCTACAACCTAGATCTAAGATCTAAACCCTAGATGGTATGCCCTAGCCTTGAGATCTACTCTTATGCTTGGTGGTGGACACTTGGCATTGATCCAAGAGGGGTGAGTTTGCCTCTCCAAGTATAAATAGATCCCTTTCCTCACTCCCAACAGACCATATCTTGAGCTAATGTTATGCTACTTGATTTCTCACTCTCTCTCTCTCTTTCTTTCCATAATTTCCATTCTTTGGCTCTTAGGGTTTTGGAGTAAGTTTTCTCCCAGATCCATTTTCTTGACTAATAAAGAGAAGCTTTGGAGAATAATTGGAAGGCTATGCATATGCTTGTTTTTGCCACACATATGAGGTAAACTTGTTTAGATTTGGTTGGTGATTGGACACATTGGATCTTAGGTAAAATGTTACTTGGGTAGATCTATCAATGCATATGCTTGTAGATATATATCTTGTTTTGCTATATAGGATTGAAATGTCATCTTGTTAGTATATGCAACCTATTATCTCTTATATGCACATCACCTCTCAAGTTTTGCAAGTTTAGCTTCAAGGGTTTCATGCACCAAGGAAGATTCTTCCCTTGAAACACATACAAACTCCATACTTTCTCACCCTTTACTCTTCTCCTTATTGCTGTTCACATTTACATATATTTCAGCTAGTTTAATTTACCAAGGTTGGTCATTTATATCAAATTTTATCAATTTAAAAAAAAAAAAAAATTTTGCCCTAAAAAGGCAAAAGTTTTTCTTCACTTTGCTTGTTGTGTGTAGCATTTCCAGCAAGGATACCTTGCTGGTTTTTGCAGATTCAGATCTGGTTGAGAGGGGTTTTGGCTACCCAAAGACATCCACATAACACTCAAAGACCCCCCAAAGGGATTGGTAGCTATTTCTCAACCTCCTTTCTCAATTTCTAAGCTTTCTTGAGCACAAATCTTCTACTTTTCGCTGATTTAGTGGCTCATAGTTGTGGGCGAAGGAGTGGTCCGGCCTCCTCCCACGTGTGAGCCTTGGGGTAGCTAGGGTTTAGCATAGATCTTGTTTTTCTTGCATTTTTGGCATCTTTTGAGCTAGGACGGGTGGTTTGGTAGATGAAAGGCATCTCCCAAACCCTAAGATGTGGGGATTAGGGCTTGCTTGTTTGTTTTGCTTGTCTTTTGCCCTAGCTTGTCTCTCTTGCTTGAATCCTTCTTTCTCTTCCAAGTTGTTTCTAGATTAAGCAAGCTAAATAATTACCTACCTATTGGGATAGGAATACCCCAATTGGTGAGGTTAGGGTTTAATATGTTTTATTGATCTCTAAGTGCTTAATGTTTTGATATATCTAGATCTAGATCTCACACATAATTAATCTCTAGCTTAAGCCTATTGGGCATAATCAACTTAGCTAGAGTTATTTGCATGCTTAAGCTCTTTAAAGTTTAATCTTCACTTTGCATGCTTAATTCTAACCCTAAATGTCTAAATGCTTCGATAAGTTAAGTGAGTGGTATTTTTCTTTCATGCATTAATCTTAAGGCCATTTTCCACATGCTTGAAGTAACTTTCATGGTTAAGTTGACATTGTAGACAAACACTTAAATCTTGTTTCTCACACTCGTGCTTGGATCTAAATGTTCTAAATCAAAATAAGATAAGTGTGCTCATCTCTTTTCATCTTGTTGGCAAGTTGTTCTTGCCCTTGTAATTTGTTTCTTAACTTTGCAAGTTACATTTTGGTGCACTAAGTAATTTGCTCTCACATAGCTTATATGTGTTAATGACTTTCATTTCATAAGCTCAAGCAACACATTTAAGCTGAAGTAAGTTTCGGCCATAGCACTAAATCACATTTTAAAAGTGTCATAAAATCACTAAAACACTCTAAAATACACCTAAAAGTCTACCTAATTCATATATTAACTTAATAGATTTAATAGGGTACCTTAGACCACATCTTCACCATCTAAAACGAGTATTGAGGAGGGCAACGAAAGGTGATAGGTCGGGGACGGTCTCACAGCACGAAGGAGTGTCATTTCTGTAAAAACTCAATGCTTTGGGCTGACTGTGACAGCTAGGGTTGGCCTCGTTGCCATACTATCTTGAGCATCCAACAACCATTTGGCAATAGGAGGAGGAGGCTTTGGTGAAAATCTTAATAAAGGTAATTAAAACTTGATAATCTTAAGAAACCTTTAATAATCCAACCTTGGGCTAAAAACATCTAAATACTTTGTGGGTTTAATAACTAAGAGTGGGTAATCTTCATCATCCTTATAACACTTGTGCTTAAAAATTCTAAATCCTCTTTGTTGATGTGTTGATGATAATGATGTGTTGATGTTAATGATGTGTTGATGATAATTTCATAAATGTGATGATGCTTTGATCTCCTTATATCTTGCACACAAATACTTAAAAGTGGTTAGCTTGCTTTTTGTACCCTAGCATTCTTTACTTGTAAATCTTGTATTTAATATTTGATTCAATTATTCTTTTGTATATCTTGTAATCATATTTGTAACGAATCATCCTTTAACTTTAGTTGACCCCTTGCCCAATCTTAGGCACTAATCTTAGTTGCCCTAGGAAAAAGTTTGCTTAACATACTAACCTTGCATCTTGCATTGCTGCCTTAGCATCTTAGGTTAGAATCCCCCCAAACCTTAACAGACTAAAATCAACTCCTAGAACTTGTTGACCACCTATTCAACTAGAGGGTCAACTCCATATACCATGAAGATATGCACCTAACGGTGCTACCATTTTGAAGACTTACTGGTTCTACAAGGCAATTTTGGCCTTCAGCATTGTAATGTAATTGGAATTTCCGCTCCCCTGTGTGGGATAATAATGTAATAAGTCTACATGGATAATAGTTTAGGTCAGTTGCATTAGGTTTTCTTCATTAGGAGAGTTCCTTTCACTGGGTGTTTTTTATTCTCAGGTTATTAGTTTGGCTTTAGGGCCTTATTAATTTCCCATGAGTTTTTCACTCCTCACAATAATTTCTCCAAAGTAGTGAAAGGCGTTCTAGGGGACGAGACCTATGCAACTAATGTCTAGGAATGTTGTAAATGACCATGTTAGACATGTCCTTGAGTCTCGCGGAATTCCATTAAGTTTTGATAGGATTTTTTAAATAATTAAAATTCCCGCAAACTGGGGATTTTTAATTATTTTTGATGTAAAATGTAAAAAATTGGTCCTTGGGTATTTTGTATAGGGGTATGAGTACTCAAATCAAATGGTTCATACACCCCTACACCCTTGGACCAAGTCTTAGCTCATTT
>JASDQU010237931.1:0-12842 GCA_032191745.1 Picea mariana | reverse complement strand
TGTGCCTCGCATATCAACTGATAGCTGGAAAGTTAGCAAGGAAGAAATGACCTACGCAGGTCACCGACTTTGTTGTTGACCTCGTAGGGAAGTACGTGGAAGGCCTACAGATGAACTGGGTGAAGTACCTAGTTAACCAGTTGGAACTAGATTGTCGAGAAGCACAGGATCAGGGTTATGAATTTCATTTTAGCTGGCTCCTGGTCCTCATTTCATTTGTTTCTTAGGAGATGCCGGAAGGAGTGACCTTCCTTGACATAGATCCATTTGAACCACTTGCCACGAAGTTCACTAGCCTGTGGTATTCAGCTGTTATGAACAAACAATGGCAGTTGAACATTGTGTTTCATACATACTTCCTCCAGCTAAAGCAAGCCATCGAATTCGAGCCTCACTTGACTATGAACACCTTACAGAGGTTCCGACCCATGATGAAGTTCAATGTAGATCGACACTTCACCTACATTACGACACAAGCATATGAACATAAAAAGTAGCTCGAGTCATATTATAAGCTTACAGAACAAGACCTTAAGGACATCACCAAGGAATGGTCTACTAACCTTCTTATCCCTGCCAACCCCACAGAGATATATGATCTTGATAGCCTTGAGGAAACTCATAAAGAACATAATACACCTAGAACCAGCAGACAAAAGAAGACTGAGGAGGTCCAAAACTTAAGCAATACCTCAGGGAAGATTGCTTCCATGTCGCCTGACCGAGGGGGTGGTGACGAAGTAGAATCTGAACAGAGACCAAGCGAAGTAACACCGCCCAGAGATGAGGTTGACCCCTTGAATAATAGGAAGGTTTCTCCCCTAAAACCTTCTTCTCAAAAGAAATCAAAAGCCACCATGACCAAGATGCAGACTGTTCTCACCTCTGATGATTTTGATTTCATCATAACAGCCCTGAACGATGCTTCACTGGAGATAGCTGAGAAACAAGGAGAGAAGTATGAGGAAATGTATGATAGGATTGAAGTCAAACTTTGAGGAGTACAACAGGCCCTTCAGTCTAGCCACATAGTCTCCACTACACCTTTTCCATTGGGAAAACTAGAGCTGGGAGATGAGCCAACCCAACTCCACCGATTAGCTGAGACAGTTGAAGCTCGCCTTCGACGAGCACAAGAGGAAATAGAACAAGCCAACCAGGATTTGATGCAAGTGCAAGGAGTACTTGTAGAGTAGCATTGAGCTGCAGAATAGGAAAATATCACTCTCCAAGCAAAGTTTGATGAAGAAAAAGCACAGATACAACAAGGAAAATAACAATTGCTCGCGAATCAACTAGAAGTGAAAGAAGCGGTTAGCAGAGCACTTCGTTCTGTGACAGTCATAGAAATAAAGGCAGAGGATCGAGTCACACAACAAGTAGAGAAACTCACAGAAGTTATCCAGCAGCTACAACAATGCATCACAGACTTAGAGCTCCGCGCAGTGCCCGAGACCCCACATGATGTAAGGGATCAAAGAGAAGCAACTTCTCAAAGCGCAGTTGAGAGAATAAAATACCTTGCTATGGAATGTAAGAAACTTATTGATCGCAGTGCCCAGACCTATAAACAACTCACAGAGAATCCATAATTGAAGGCACTGGAGTCGTAGCTCCAAGAGGCAAAGTATCAAGTTGAAACGATATAAGCACAGCTGAAGCCCCTGTCAGCTATGGAAAGAATGAAGCGATCCCAGGAGCAACACACTTCCCAGCAACAGATCCATGCTATCCACAATAGAGTTATGGAAGTAACTCAAAGGCTCCAACCTGTACAAGATAAGGCTTACCAATTTTTCATAGAGGTCGAAGGCCGAGGAGAAAAACTGGAGAAAGTTGTCACTGCAACTAAACAATGCCTGGAGGGACCTATCAATGACATAGTCATCCAAGAGTTTGATGAACAGGAGGCCAAGGCACAACAAGAAGTCGAAGAAGCTTGAGCTATGGTTGAGGCTTTTGATGCGGAACTACCCAGATCAGAGTGACTTGGGACAAGTCACAGGTGAGTGTTGGGGGCCTGTTGGTCCTTGACCAAGTTTTGGGAAATCCTTGGTCAAGTTTGACCTATTTTGGGACTTCGATAGCCTGTCGAAGGTAGAGCACAAGAAAAAACAAAGATCACGGGATCGTGGCCCCTTTTTGGGATTTGGGATTATGTAATGGGTATGGGATGTCGGCCCATGGGTTTACCCATGTTTAGGCCTGTTTTGTAAAGTATAAATAGATTCTAAGGAAATGTAGTGAATATATATAAGGAGAGTTATGAATGTCTAAGTGCTAGATCTATGTGATTGAAGGATTGTAAGTGCTCTATGCATAGTGTGTGAGACTTGCAGAGCTAAGTGCAAGTCATTGTAAGAGGCTTTGGAAGGTTGTGTGCTTAGATCTACTCAGGGAAGAAGGATCTAGCAAGCTGCACAGATCTCCTGTCCTGTACAGAGTAGGGTTTTGAGGATCTGTGCATGTAACCTATTGAAGAAGCTAATAAATAAGAAGAGTTGGTGGACATATCCCCAGGGTGGGGGTGAACCACATATATGTTGAGGGGGTGAACCACGTATATGTTGTTTTGCTTTGCTTTGTGCAATGTGTTGATGTATTTATGTCTTTACTTGATAAGTACTTTGATTTGGATAGATAGATCTGTTTATGCTTTGTGCTAAAGATGTATATGGATGTAGATCTGACCTATGTGAATGTTCTTAGTGCGTGAATCTGCTAGATCTAATAGGACTCTCTATGATAAGTGCTTAGATACATCGGATCTGAATGAATGATGAATGCTCTGTTTTATCTACAGAGTAGATAGTGGTTAACTATTGATGAAATGTTGGTGCTAAGTGCTCTGTTAAGTATTACAATCACATATTTGTGTCCCAGCTAAGCTTACAGACACCTAAGTCCTACAACCACCCCTGCCTCTACCTCGGGTGAGAATTCATCTACTTCGTAGGTGTTGCCGAAAGGGCTGGTAGTTAGGGTTTTATTGGTGCATTGTTGTAGCGTTGAACCCTGGGTCTGCCCCTATTCCAACAACCATACATGACAACTCTTTTTAAAATATGAAATGGATTTTGGTTCAACAATATATTAGACTCATGCAATCCAATCCATTCAATTTTTTTTACAGTTAATCAACAAGCAGGGGGTGAAACAAGGTTCTGGGATATGTGAGGGGGTTTTATTGAGGGAAAATATGATATAATGGGGGGGGGGAACATGGTTACTTCTCAATGAAAACAACAATCAACCGTAAATCAACCAATAAAACCTCACTGCAATTCACACAAGACACTGCCACTTCCATCAACTTTAGCAAAACAATTCTCTTGACTGTAATTAATCTCAGAACATGGAGTGAAAAATGAATATGGGAAGGTGACGAGATTTGTAGTTAGCAGAAAATGAAATCATGGAAGGGAATAAAGATGATTATTGTTCATGAAATTAACTAAGCGATCCACAAACATTATGCGAAAAGAGTTGTATCAATTATCAATCACTTTGACCAAATAACATTTTTTGTGCATTAACTAGTACTCTGTTGATAATCAATATCCACCACAGTGTCGCCAAATGACAACATGTATTTCACACAATTTGTAATGGTTCTATTCCTATCATTTACATTCCTTGCATTTATAACAATTTTTTAACAACACCCACTTCCAATCTATAAACCATAAAAAACAACCACTTCCCACACGTTACTCCAATCAACAGATATACTCCAAAAATAACAATGAAGTCACAATATTACTGCCATTGGGTTTGTCACTTTCAGACAACAACCACAATTACAACACAAGACATGCACCAAATAATACAATCATGCAAGTGTAACTCCATCATTGTGCAAGCCCAATCTAACGTGACTGTAAAATGGGACCACCTATCCAACTGATGAGGTACCCACAATCATCATATCTCAACAAATGATCGGGCATCAACAAATATGTTTAAAAACCTATGGGTATTTCTGAGTGTGAAAACCCAGTCATTTATGTTTTGCATGGTGTGCAACCAACAAAACACCATGATGCAATGTTTTCACTTAACACAACAAACACACAGTCAAGGAAACATTTCAACCATCGTGCAGAGCCGTCAATTTAATACAATGTTGTTTTGATTTAGTTACATTGTAATCGACTATGCTGTGAAACCCCGGGCTTATACAATCAAATGAATATAAGGATGCAGTGGATATACTCTCTACAGTGATTCGGCTCAAAGAAAACCACATTTACTATGCACACTATTTCATTTGTAAAAATACCATGCATATAGGCGATATGCGTGAGCCACATCAAGCCTTTGTATCACATGCCGGATAATCATCCAAATAACCATTAGTGCAATTAACTGTGACGATGTAATAACCCAAAACAATTTCCACTGTAGTAGAAATCAATCAACCGAACAAGCTATGGTAACTACACATACCCACGGTCGAATTAAATCGGGGCAGAGGCCTTCTCCATTAACAATACTGAGTTATTAACATAAGGAGGGTGACTGTATACTTCGAAAGTGATATTTCCATGTAGGGTTTATCAGAGTAACAAGACGCCAAACCCAAACGATTGCCATACAACCAACTGGGCAAATCCATATTCAAAGTAATCAATCATACATTCAATCCACAATAACCCATAGCAACTTGACAGGTACTGCAGTCTCCTCTACAAAACTTCAGACAGGGGGTTAAGGGTTTGCTCGATAGCCATCATGGAAAAAAAAATCCAAATTGGTATGGAAAATATAGTTTAACACACGTAGGGTATAACCCTCATGCCCTTCAATCAAACAACCACCACACGGCAATAAAGACAGGAAAGATTAAGAACAGGTAAAAAAAACCACTTTGTGACCACTAGTGGTGGAATCAATCAACTGCCCATATGTACAATGCATGGTGATACTAATGCTTTAGTCATTAAAACCCATAAAAAACCCATAGACTAAAAACAACAATGTGAAAACGCGAAGATAGCCCACTAAGACCAACAAGGATCTTCCAAGTAACCAACAAGGATAATAGAGGTCTCTTGTGACTGTTAATGCCCCAGGAGAACTAGTAATGTTACGACTTCAACCTTATTTCAAAGATAATCATCAGTGTTTCATTTACAATCACCATTACACATTCGCAATACTTTAGGAGATCACAACTAATACACTTGAGCCAAAATTCATTTCATAACCAGAGTAGATTCATGAAGGTCCAAAAAAAAGAACATACCTATAATCAAATGTTTTAAAACGTGAGTCAGCTGAGCAGTTCCTCCCTGCTGAGAAATCAGAGCATAACCACAACATTAGTGTTTGGAAGATAGTCTAACCATGGTGGTGCCCAACGGTAAGGGTAGAGGTGATGTGAAATAAATGCACATCACTTGCCTACTTCAATTTCATTCAATTCTTAGTATGCGCCAACTACTAACCCAACAAATCATCCAAATAACCATTAATTTCCAAGAGTGCCACCCGTATCACATATTATCATCTCTATTATGCATAAATGTATACCAACTATATTATATACACCCTTAATAACTTGCATGGATATCCTATGTTAGCTAGGATCTGCCACAATCTTTTTCAATGCATATAGTATAGTATGTTAGCATAGGACAATTTCCTCTTTTAGCTTCTTTTTCATTTATTATTATTAACATGTGTTTGTTGCAAGTGCCATAAGTCCTATATCCAAGAACAGTCAACAATGATACCCTGAAAAATTTTGGTATAACTTGATCTTGAAACAACAAGGGAACCCTATATAAAATGCCTAATCCATTATCCAATAAAACAAGATATCGTCATCCACGAAAGTAGTGTCAAATAGTATCGAATAATGCTAGACTTGATCTTCAATAGTACAAGGGGCTCCCACCTACTAGTATTATTCAGATTTTATAATAATAGGCTTTAGCAATACTTTGCAGGCCAAACTTCGTTTCGAATTTAATCGTCAACTAAGGGGAAGCATAATTTTAGTACAAGGGGATCCCACCTACTAGTATTATTCAGATTTTATAATAATAGGCTTTAGCAATACTTTGCAGGCCAAACTTCGTTGCGAATTTAATCGTCAACTAAGGGGAAGCATAATTTCTTGTCCTTCATACCAGAATTTGAATGCACTAATAACATTGCTAATTATGAAGGTCTAGTTCAGGGACTAAAGAAATCCATAGACTTAAACATTAAAGAATTGAAAGTTTTTGGGGACTCTGAAATTATCGTTAGGCAAGTAAAGAATACTATACATTGCAACTCACCCCACTTGAGGAATTATCAACAAGAGGTGCATAGGATAATAAAACATTTTGATGCCTTTAATATTACGGTAGTTCCCCAGACAAATAATACTCTTGCAGATTCCATAGCTACTACAATTTCGAGGCTATCCCATTTACAGGACTATGAAGCCTTCAAGTTCACTTTGGAACTACTCTACAAACCATCAATAACCAACAATATTTCTAATTGGAATTTTTTTGAAGGAGATGAACAAATTATCAAGAAAAGTTTAAAGATCTGGCTATTGATGATGAAATATTCCAAGATCAACTAGCAGGAACTGATTTCCATGAACAAAGAGGTGAAACATATCACTCTAGTAACAAACCAAGGTTTCATAAGATACCGAAAGGGGTAGCCAATTTGAAGAACCTTTTCGACCGAAGGGAAAGATTTAAAGGTTCAACAAATACAAAGACAGGGATTTTGTGTCCCATATACGAGACTATAAATATAGGAACCTCGAAAAACCCTAAGAATATAAATCTAGGAAAAATAGTGTCTAATGAAGAAAGGAAATCTTATCTCAAATGTTTTAGAGGATATCAAGATGTTTTTGCATGGTCCTACCGAGAATTGAAAACTTACGACACTTGCATTATTCAACACACAATCCCATTAAAATACGGAGTAAAACCCTTCCAACAAAATCTCAGGAAGTATCATCCATATTTGGAACCCCTCTTGTATCAAGAGTTAAAGAAATTACTAGATGCTAAGATTATATTCCAGGTTAGACACTTTGCTTGGGTAGAAAATTTGGTTCCTGTCAGGAAAAAGTCTGGGGAGATCTGCCTATGTGTATATTTTAGAAACCTTAATAGAGCATCAGAAAAGGATAACTACCCAGTCCCACCAATGGAGCATATCTTGTAGACCATGTCTAGTTCTGATGTATTCTCCATTCTAGACGGGTTTTCAGGTTACAACCAGGTTCTAGTTTTAGAACAAGACCGATTGAAATCTACCTTTTGAACCAAGTGGGGAGTTTTTTTTTATAAAAACATACCCTTTGGGTTGATTAATGCAGGAGAAACCTTTCAAAGGGCCATGGACGTATATTTTCGAGGAATTCATTAACATATGTGTAGTAGTATACTTGGATGACGTGATTGTGTATTCAAAGAACAAAAAATATCACATCCAACATCAAACCCAGATTTTCAAAAGGTGTAGGAAATATGGAATATATTTAAACCCTAAGAAAACTATCTTTGGTGTCGAGGAAGGGAAATTACTAGCTCATATTATATCTAAAGAAAGAATTCACATAGATATGGAACGAATAAAGGTAATAGCTCAACTTCCCTTACCCCACAACAAAAAGGCTATGCAATCCTTCTTTGGGAAGATTAATTTTGTGAGGAAATTCACACCCAATTTCACTGAAACTATCAAACCCTTACAAAATGATTCGCAAGGATGTTGATTTTAAGTGGTATGACAAGCGAAAATATTCCTTCAACAATATCAAGATTGCAATATCTCAAGCTCTGATGCTGCGAAGTCCCGACTTTAGTAAATATTTCTTCATCTATACTTTCACCTCCGACCACTCCTTAGTCACGGTTTTGACCCAGAAGGATGATGATAACAATGAGGCACCGATATCTTATATGATCACTAACCTCCAAGGAGTCGAATTAAACTACCCTGCTATAGACAAACAAGCTTATACGGTGTACAAAGTAGTAAAACATTTCATATCTTACATTCTAAAAAATCACACCAAAGTCATCGTGCCCCATCCCACAATCTGATCCCTATTCACTCAACAGGAGATGGTGGAGAGAAGAGGAAATTGGATGGAAGTTGTCCAAGAATTTGATCTAGATATAAAACCTTCCAAACTAGTGAAGGGACAAGGATTGTGTAAACTAGCCGCAGAATCCCAAGACCGAATAAATGAATACCTAGGGTGGGAAAGTGAATTAGAATTATGGTGTAGTGAATATTTATACCTTCCCCTAGGAAAAGAGTCTTGGTATGGAAAATTGTTTTACCTTCTGCATCATGGGACTTTCCCAGAAAACCTAAACCCTAAGGAAAGGAGATCTCTCGGACTAAAATCTACACAATATCGCCTTATAAATTCAATACTTTTCTGCGTAAATTATGATGGGGTACTCTTGAGATGTCTTGAATGTGAAGATGCAGAAAAGGTTCTAAGGGAGCTCCATGATGGTCATGCAAGTGTACACTTTGCAGGGAATACCATTTCTCACAAAATATTAAGAGCCGACTATTACTGGCCTACTCTATTTAGGGACGCTCATACATACGCTAGAAACTGTAAAACTTGTCAAATGAGCACGGGGAGAGAAAAGAGAGTAGTTGTCCCACTCCAAATAGTGACCATATCTAGACCATTCAAGAAATGGGGGTTATAATTCATAGGGGAGATTACCCCGAGTTCTTCAAAACAACATAAATACTCACTGACTGCCACAAACTATTTTACGAAATGGGAAGAAGCCATCCCTTTGACTCACATGAATGAAAAGGTTGTAATCCAATTCAAAGAACAAAAACTGATCACGAGGTTTGGAATTCCCTTCATTCTTTTGTTTGATAATGCAGATTATTTTTCTTCCACTCTATTAACAGATTTTTCTCTAGACAAAGGAATCATAATCAGATACTCTGAAAACTATTATCCACAAGGAAATGGGGTGGCAAAATCAACCAATACAAACCTAGTGAGGATCTTGAAGAAAACAATTGCCAACAATCAGAGGAATTGGCATAGCTTGCTTCATAATTCCTTATGGGAAGAAAAAGTAACACCCAAGGAATATATAGGGAACTCCCCATACTTTCTGGTATACAGACAAGAAGCCATTCTCCTAAATGGGTTATATCTTCCATCCCTTAAGCTTGCTCAGGGTTCAAGAGGGAAACACTCATCAATTATTCAATAGAGAATTGATACCCTCATCATGATCGAAGAGGAAAGGGAGAAAGAAAAATGAAATTTTGTCGCTCATCAACAGATAGTTAAAATATGGTTTGACAATCATAAGGCCAAAGAGAATAATTTTGAAGTAGGAGACTTAGTCCTGAAATCAGATAGAGAAAATGAACATAAGGGAAAACATTCAAAGTTCCAGAATCTATGGCTCAGACCTTTTCAGGTATCTGAGAAAATTGGGGTAGGCACATATTGGTTGCAAAATCTGAGGGGGGAACCCGACGCCCTCCCAAGTGAATGGCCAAGCCCTAAAACAATATTTCTGTTAAAACAAAATGTGTGTGTCTTTTCATGTTATTTCCTGATTAGGATAAATGTGTAGGTGTAAGGTAGACTGATTGCAGAGTTCTTTTATTCCTGTATTTTGTTTTGTTTGGTATTTTCTTGTAATAAAGTTGTGTTCCACAAATCATTGGTTGATCCAAATCAATATGGTGTAGTAAACTCTGCTCCTAAATCACGTTTACATGCAACATAAGAAACACTGGGCAATTGCATTTTTATTCAAAGAATTTTGTATCTTGTCTTTGCAAACAAACGAACTTAGTGAGTGATGAAGTGTCCTCCTAGTGGTCTGGTAAATCCTAAAGGGAAATATGGCAAGTTGGAAAGGACCACATGTACCTCTAGAAAGAGCTAGGAAGAATTTCACATTAACCATTTCATCTTGCAGATAAAATACATCCCCCTTTTCCACTTTCTTAGGGCATCTCTGCCAGAAATAAATTAATTATATTAAATGAGTGAAAAGTAGGAGAGGGTATGCAGATAACTCCGTTGGGGCTATGGATGCTTGTTGGAAGCAGAGCAAGGTCTGTGACATCGGGGTGACTCCGCTAGGGCTATGGATGCTTGCTAGAAGTGGAGAAACACCGTAGCAAGTGAATAATGATAACTAAAAGGGCCTCGAGCCAGTGAATGCATTACCTGACTCTTTTCAAAAGGGGGCATGGGTCACGGTCAAGAGGAAAGAAGGTGGAATAAGGGTTAACCTCCATAGGCGGACCTAAATTCATGAACCCGGGGAATTGTACACACTTGGATAGGAAATAATCTGATAAAAGAAAATCCAGTTAGTTTGTCAACCAGCTTCTGCACCATCTAACCCGAGGTAAGGAGTGGAGATTCTGATTTCTCCCAGGGAATATCCATTTGTTGAGCGCTCAACATACCCTAAAATATTTTATGAAATTCTATTACTTTTGGGTACCACTTGTTTTCTTTTGTTTTTTTGTATGAATTGAGTCCACTATGGAGGGATTGCTAATTTTGTTTTCATGTCTTTTCATCGATCAAAGTGGATTTGTTTGAACCTATCAATGTGAAAACCTTTGTGTTTGAAAGAACTTGGCATTCTAACTAAGGATTTGTAGCTAAAATTGTGACTAGCGCGCCTATGTTTGGCGTCGACAAAATCCAAGAAGGTAAAATGAACACACAGTAATAATAATCATCGATGTATCATCGAAATCAGTAAAAGGTGGAGTAAAATTGTGCTAGTTGTTTTCCAACAATATTCAAGATTTAGCCAATTTTCCATCGATGTCGGTGATGTTAGCCTATGGCTTACCTTTACCAATCACTAAGTCTAAATTGTCACCTATATTTATTATTCATTTAGGATATTAGTAATATATCCTCAAGTGATGACTAATGAGTTAGTTAAGATTGCCTAGCCTAGTCATCATGCATGATTTTAAGATCTAGAGCAAATATCTCTATGAGGTGGCATCACCCATTGTACTATAAATATGTAGCATTGGAGTGAATAAGAATGTGTTGGCTATTGTGCCTTTTCCACCATGTTTTTGTTCTTGTCTCTAATTTATTGTGCTTAATTTCTTCAATTGGTATCAAAGAAAGGACAGCCTTGACTCTCTCACGAGAGGGGCTGGAATATGAAATGAATTGAGAGTTAATCTTTTGTACATTGTTAGCGTAGGAGAGTGAATTATCATTTTTTTGTTCATGTGCATTGTGTGAAGATTTATGTACCTGTGTGAATTTAAATTGTTATTGTGCAATCATAGCATTGAAAGGATCTGGAAATTGCCTGCACTTTCTGCAGCTAGCGTAGAAGAGAAGAACTTCCTTGCTGCCGTGAAGAACAGTCACCAAAGTCAAGAGGCAAAGGACGTGAGAAGTCCATCCCAGATCTGTCTGTTGTTGTCTGCATCTATTCAGTGATAGACGTCGAGGGATCAAGGCGCATTTGCTAGATTTCATTGAGAATTGGCAGAGAATGTGAGTATTGCGCAGTATAATTTATAGAAATGAGCCGTGAATGTGTGAAGAGAGCCATTCTATTCTGCTGTCAGGTTCAGAAGATCTGCCATTTTTAATTTCTCCATTGAGCTGGTCATTCATCATAATTCCCAAATTAAAAGAGCTCAATCAATTGAAATGAAGAGTCACCGAGTATAAAAGGTCGTGCTGTAGCTGCAGTCAGAAAACGTTGAAAAGGCCGTCAGATCATCGTGTGACCAAATCCACTGTGCAAGAAAATAGCTGCCGCTATTTAATAAATTCCCTGTGAAGAGGAAAGCCGTGAACTAATCTGAAATAAGGATTTGCTACTGTCAAACTCTACGCCGTATTGCATCTCCGTGATGGATCTGTTCGCTGGAAGGAGTCGTGAGACGCATCTGTTCGTTGGCAAAGGGATCAACCATCGTGAGCCGAGGGAGGAACTGACCGTGGATGTCTGCATGAAGGAGGGACACTATCTGCTGTGCGTGAAGGAGGATCTGAGATGAATATCGTTGTTGTTTCAAAGATTTAGAAAGCCGCTGTCAATGTGTTGTTTGGTATTGTTGGCTATAGAGAAGAATTGTAATTCGTGGTGTGCAGAGTCTTATTGTGCAGAGTAGATCCACAGATTGCATGAGAGCTCGAGGATGTTAGGTCACCACCATTCATAGCCACCATCATGAGGGCATAGAGCAGCAGAAGGCGATTGAACATTCAAAGTGCAGGTTACAGATGATGAATTCCAGTTCAACGCCATTGCAGTCCAAAGCCATTGAATTCTATTCCAAAGGAACCACATAGTTGTTCCTGATTTAATGAAATTACTGAAGTGATAAGATACGCTGATCGAAGGAAAGGAAGTTGAAATCGCGGAGGCATTTTCTTCATTGTACCTGGAAATAAAGAGAAACCCCATGCATAGTCCACTATTGAAGCGTCAACATGACGCAACACTTGGAGTAGCTGAAGTGAGGACGTGAAGATGCGTCAAATCTATGCCATTGTTGAACGCACAAAAAAATTACTCCGATCCACTCCTCACGCTCACGTGGATCGAGTGCAGAGAAACCCACAGAGGCTATTTCTATGGTAGCCAGTCCTGCAGAACTGTGAGCTGAAATCTGGAGCGACTTTGGAACCTAGTATGGCACATTTAATTTTTTTTATTGTTGTTGCATCTGTTATCTCTCCAAGGAACCCTCCGTAGTTGCAGACCAGAGGTGCTTGGTAACTTAAGAAATCAATGTTTTTGGTGTTTTTTATCAAAATGGATCAATGGGATGACTAAACCAGAGTACAGCATTCAGAC
>JASDQU010237930.1:0-14923 GCA_032191745.1 Picea mariana | reverse complement strand
AATAGTGTGAATTTCTTTACTACAACACTAAGTGCTTTTGGAATTGAGCATATATAGTGCGTGGCTATCTTTGAAACAAAAGAATTCCCTGGGTTGATAATTTATGTTTCACTTAGTTGTTTAAAATTAATTAAGCAATTATAGTGACCAACAATAGGCTATGCTGAAGTTCATAATTGTTCCAAACCCCTTGAATAACCTTTTCCGGAATTTTGAGGTGAATTTTGGGTCTATGTCAGACACAATTGTCTTGGGGATTCTGTGCAATCGTGCTATTTCCCTCATAAAAATATCATCAATGCTAGCTTCCTTGTGAGTAGTCTTTAATGGAATGAAATGGGCAGCTTTCGTAATCTTTTCCACCACCACCATGATTGAATCATGCTTCTTGCTGGTTCTAGGCAATCCTATGATGAAATCCATTATCACTACCTCTCACTTCCACTCAGAAATGGTTAAAGGTTGCAACAACCCTGCTAGGTGCCTATGCTCATCTTTAACCTTCTGGCACTGCATACATCTGGCAATGTATTCAACAATATCTTTCTTCATACCTAGACAAAAGTAATGTCTCTTGACTACTACCACAATTTTCTGATATCCAAGGTGCCCAGCATAAGGCACATTATGCATTTCTTTCAAAATCACAAGTTTCAATTCCTGGACATTAGGTACATAAGCTTTGTTTTTGTACAACAATGTCCGGTCAGTTTCCAATTTATAATTCTCCACTTTCTATGGCATCTTACCTTACTATAGCTTTGCTACCAAATCCCTATACTGCAAATCTACATTTGCAGCTTCTGAAATTATGCTTTTAATATCAGTTTGGTACATACTAATGAATGTAGCATGTAGTTCATGCACTCTCCTGTTGAGTGCATCAACCACTTTGTTCTCTTTCCCTTTGATATGCTTGATATTAAATTCATACTCACAAAAGAATTACAACCATCTACTCTTCCTAGCATTTAAGTTTGGTTGATCAAACAAATACCTCAGACCATTATGGCCTGTCCTCAGTTCAAACCTCCCATGAGGTAATGCCCCATTTCTTTAGAGCGTGAACAATAGATGCCAACTCCAAATCATGATTTGCACAATTCTTTTCATTCTCTTTCCATTTCCTGGACTCATAACATATTACAAATCCATTTTGGCTGAGGACTCCTCACAGTCCTTATTTGCATGCATCTGTGCACACTACAAAATCTTCATTCAGATTTGAAATCCTTAGGATTGGAGCACTGGTTAACAGCTTCTTCAATCGCTGGAAGCTTCTCTCACATTCTTCTGTCCATTGAAACTTCTTCTCCTTCCTCTGTAAGGAAGTGATAGGGTGAGCTATCCTTGAGAACCCTGTAGTGAACCTTATGTAATAGTTATATAGACCCATAAAGGATATGACTTCTGTCACATTCATAGGCATTGACCATTCTCTGATGGCCTCAATCTTCTCAGGATCCATGGATATCCCATCCTTTGAAATGATATGCCCCAAGTAATGGATGTATTTTTGATAAAATGAGCACTTGCTCAACTTGGCATACAATTGGTTCTCTCTTAGCACTTGCAACACCATCCTCAGATGTTTTTCATGCTCTTCCTCCAACTTGGAATACACCAGGATATCATCCAAAAATACTATGACAAACTTGTCTAGATATTCCCTGAATACACCATTCATTAGGCACATAAAGACAACGAGTGCATTCGAAAACCCAAATGGCACCACTTTGAATTCATAATGAGAATACCTTTTTCTGAAGGTGGTCTTGCCGATGTTTTCATCCTTTATTATTACCTAGTGATATCCTGATATAAGATCTATTTTCAAAAATATCTTAGCATCCTTCAATTGGTCAAAGAGATCATCGATCCTCGATAGAGGATACTTGTTCTTAATAGTCACTTTGTTCAACTGTCTGAGATTGATGCACAATCTCAATGTTCCATCCTTATTCTCTACAAACAGGATGGGGGATCCCCAAGGTGACACACTTGAGCGTATATACCCCTTCTTCAGAAGCTCTTCAAGCTGCAATTGCAGTTCTTTCAGCTCTGGCGTACTCATCCTGTAAGGATTTTTTGATGTTGGAGCTGCTCCAGGCATCAGGTTAATAGATAAGTCAATGTATCTCTTCGGGGGTAGTCCTGGTACCTCCTGGAATACATCCTCAAAATATTTTAATACTGCATGGTCTTCAATATTTGAGACCTCATCCTTAGATGCTTCCTCCACATGGGCTGCAAATAATTGACATCCTTTTCTATAGGACTTCTTCAACTGCATTGCTGAGATTTCTATGATAGCCACAGCTTTGGGAATTCCTTGAACTATTTTCCGATTTCCTTCCTCATCCAGGCAAGTGAATGGCTTGTTATGACAGTCCAAGATGGCATGGTGTCGGTCCAACCAGTCCATACCAATTAGGCAATCATAAGAAACTAAAGGTAAGATATTCAGGTCTACCTTAGTACTTAGTCCATTAATGTCCACTGGACATGATTTAACCACTTTCATAACCTTTCCCTTGGTTCCTATAGCCAGCTTCACTAACCGAGATTTTCCATGTTTGATTTTCAACAAATGAAAACTTTCCACCACTCTAGGATCTATATAACTATGGTTAGCCCCTGAATCAATTAAAATAGTAAAGACATGTTTGTTGATCATACCTTCCACTTCAATCATGTGTGACTGATATTCTTCTTGCTTGTTGTCCAGGGTTGCGTAGATTCTTGGTATTCTACTTCCCATGTCATCCAGTTTTTCATCTTGATGAACGTTATGGACATCTCTCACTTTGCCATTTTTGTGGGGACAATCTCTATACTTGTGGTTTCCCTGACAACCCCAAAACTGAATGGGATTTTGTCTTGGCCTTTGTCCCCCTACACCAGGCGTTCTCGGCTCTCTAAATAATGGATACCCTTGAGGAATGTTTCTGAAAAGGGAGGTTTGTTTCTTTTCTACCTCTTCTCTTTCTTGAACTTCTTCTGGTCATCCCAAGCCTTCCGAAAAGTTGGATTTTCTCTTGGTTGTTCACATAAGCATTTTTCTCTCCTTATAGTCCTTTCCATAGTCTTAGGGTCATCATACTAGATCTTGTCACCGATGGAAGGTTGCAATCCACTCAGATACCTTTGAATCTTGACAGACTCACCCTTGATGAAGGGAACATATTTCAACAACTCCAAGAACCTTCATTTGTATTCATCAATGGTCATGTTGCCCAATTTGAGTTCAAAGAAATCTTTTATCTTTCTGTCCTAGTATCTTTTAGTCAAGTATTTATTTTTGAAATACCTATTGAATTATTTCCAGGTAATATCCTTCTCTTTAATGTGTTGCACCTGCACCAGTTGATCCCACCACATAGATGCTTTTCCCTTTAGTTGATACACCACAATTCTTCCTTCGACATGAGAGGAATAATTTTGCAGTTGGAATATTTCCTCATGCCAAGCAACCATGTCTCAAAATCTTCCTCCTCCTTGTGTTCTCCATCAAACGTAGGAGGCTTAATCTTGTTCATTTCACCCTTCAGTTCATCCACTCTAGATATCCTGTGATTTCTAGTAGGATATGGGCTTGAACTACTGTGTGCCTCCTTATTAGACTACTTCGGGGAGTGATGACGATGCCTACTAATGCTTCTTGATCTTCTTTTCCTCTCAAGGGTCTTGAGACTCCCTGATTTCCTTGAGTCACTCTCCTTATCCAACTTATTTTCTATTCTCTCCAAACTCTTCATCAACTTTAAGTTGAATTCTCCCTATTGTTCCTTAGCTTTCATGAGATTCATGTTATCTTCTCGGTTAGTCTGGGCATCTTTCTACAATCGATCAATGATTTTCATCATATGCTCTTCCTTATCTATATCTTATCCATTCCCATTGGATTTCGATCCTTCAACTCCCAAATGGTCATCCATTCCTTTTACTTCATTCTCTGAACTGGAAGTATTTTATGTCTCCTCCATTTCTCTACACTCAGTGACAATTTGGTTCAGTTCTGACACTCGTTAAACTCCGCAAACACAATGTGCAGTCAACCGAATTTTGTCAAGTCATCAGTCCTTAACAATTATCACAATATTCATAAGCCAATATGATTTAAGAAAAACTTTTAGATTACATTTTTCTTTCCAAGATTTTCTCTTCTTTGCAATAATTTTCGAGCACTAGCCCCTTCCTCTTAGTACCCAACCCATGCAATCACGGGCTGTGACCAAGCGCTAGATCACTAGGTGCTTACTTAGGCCTTCAAAAGATTCCAAAAAACCTCACAACAATCCCTCGGGTTCCATATTACTAGACTCGCAAATTAGGGTGGATCAATAGTCCATGATTACCCAACATCCACTGGCTGACACCCACTATGGAATTTCAAACATGTGAGCTCTGGAACTTCAAAGCTTTGGGACTTCGGAGGATTTCACATCGGCGCATCCAAAACCATTAATCTTTGAACATTCCCAATCACCTTTGGTGATGTCATTATGTCACATCACTAAGCACTCTTCCAATTGTGGGGGCATGCAACGACAGTTTGGAGTAACCTACCTTTCATCCCACAATTCTTTTAACATTGACACATAACCCCTTGGTGAAACCATGGTTTGGATTATGGGACCGCCTTGGAGAATTAACTCCCATGCAACTTGGGTCCCCCTAATGCCTCCTGGCCATCGATATTGATGTATCGTGATCAATTTCAGTGTGGGTCCTCCAACCTTTAACTTCATTATGTAACCTCGGGTCCCACTAACCATGCTCATACAGAGTGCCACGTAGTGGAATACTAGTGACTGACTCATGGCCCAATCAGATGGGTGTCAGACGCCATGTTCCATATGGCATTTCAACCTTCCACGAGTTCGAAACCTACTGACACATGGAGCACATCCCATGTTTCCACGTCCATCCAAGTGACGTCATCATGACTCACTACTTTGGCTCTTTGGGAGCTTTCGCCCTTCACAACTGCGTTTGACCTTTTAACATTGGCTTGATCCAACAATTGAGCTCTCCTCTCCATATCTGCGATGTAGATCCACTTCAGAGCTTCAGGCTTCGACCCTTCTCTTGTTTCTGCCATCAAACTTCACTAAAGTCGCAAAGTCTGAAGGGCTTCGGGTTTAAATCCTCTGCACCTTCCCCATATCTGACGGTCGTAATGGATTTCCCTTACTTTTGAATAGATACTAAGATCCATATTACTATGTGGTACAACACCACTTATTTCATGGTTTTATGATACCACTATTCCTCCTTAGCTTTGTAACACGACCAAGTTAACTTATTGGCACTCAGGAAGGTTCTGGGGTTCAAAATTAGTCCTCCAAACATAATTTCCTCTTAAAACCTTGGGTCCAATGACCACTTAACCAACCCATTCAAGATCAGTGTTGAAACCTTGTTTGTGATACCAATCTGTAACATCCCCATCCACCAACAGTGCCAAGAAATGTGAATACTAGGACACTTTGCTTAGCTATGATACCAAAATGTAACGTCCCCAACCATTCAATAGGTTGAGTAACACTACCACGTAGAAAATTCACATATAAATATATAACATGCATTTTAATCGAAATAAAACACATAACACAATGTTACTGCTACCATACATATTCAAATGTAATAGACAATAATTCATATACGCAACAGAATACATGATAACATTCAAGCATCACAAAACATTCATAAAATACATAATTAAGCACATAAATGATACTTATCTTTTAGCTGGAGTAAATACACCAACTACATGCAAACCTTCCATGAACCTCCCTGCCTTAGACCACGCTTCTCATCAGTGGGTCACCCCCGTGCTGGGACTAAGCTCCACTCAAGGCAAGGGAATCCTAGACTAGGATGAGGTTACAGGAAAACTGCATAGTGCAATTGGAAGGATTCTCTCCAGGAGTTTTCTTACGCCCACTACTCACAAACTCTCATTACCCATATGCATGTTCCACCCGAGAGTATACACCTTCATTGTCACAAATTCCATCAACTGCTTCACCTCCCTCTCAGGGTCTCGACAATAGGCCGGATAAGGAATTTCTCTTTAGCTGGTGTTGGACTCTCTCTGGGAGAAAACCACTTCCCAGCAAAATCTCTCTCCAAGAGCATTCTTACTCCCACTAATCATGAACTTTCATTCCCCACATGCATGTTCCACCCGGGAGTATACACCTTCACTGTCACACAGTCCATCGGCTGCTTCAACTCCCCCTTAGGGTCTTAGCAACAGGCTGGATTAGGAATTCTCATAGCTCCATAGCTAGAGTTAGACTCTCTCTAGGAGAAAACCACTTCCCAACAAACTCTCTCTCCTAGAAAGAGATTCTCACAAGCCTGACAACCTGCTTCTTCAAACATGGGCCTGACAACCTGCTTCTTCAACCAGTTTCCACTCAATTCCCACAAGGTAAAGATAACAACAACAACAACAACAACAACATTCAGTTAACTCACAAGTGACAACAACAACAGGAATTTGGGTATAGACATCCACAAATAACAATAGTCCACTCTAAGACACAACACGACTTAGGCATTTATAGGGTGCTCAGACTTCACAGGAGACATGGATCAGTCGACGGTTTTCAGGGTGCGTGACAAGGAATCAATGCAAAGGTCGATCATGGAGGTTCCGGGTTCAGAATCTGGATGGAAGAATGGTGGGTGAACTCAAGAGGAGGACAAAAGAATGACCTGTGAACCCCCAACATAGCTAACGCTTCAGCTTTTAACTACATGCACCGAGGTCGACACTTGTCTTCTTGGAGCTGCATGCGTTTCCTTTTGCACACGTTCCTTTTCAAACAACTTAGGACAAAACTTGGTCAACTGTCCACCTTATCCTTTAGGAAATAATAATAAATTATTATCCCCTTTAGAGGTAAGCCCCCTAACTAACTTATCCCTTAGGACCACACACTTAGCCTCCTCCCTTACCCAACCTTGTGGACGCTTAGTCCCCCATCACTCTTTCTTCATGGTCAGTCTGCACGCAACGATGTTTATATTTTATTAATGATCTGCATAGTTACATATACAAAATCAGACTCTTGGCCTTTAACACTTAGGCTCTCCATCCTAATAAACACATAATCCCACCAGCTTATCAAGACTCGGCTCACCATCCTACAAAACATGTTTACAATTTATAAATACAACTGGGGCTCATCCTTGGGGATATTACACACATTCTCCATAGAAATAGGAATATCACCTACACACAAATATTTCTTAACTTTCATTATTTATGTACCAATAGGCTAACCTTTTAAGTCCCCTATTCCCAAACTTAGAGAATGTTGGGTCAAAGAAGGAGCCCCTACCTCATGAGATACTAATGGGTTTCCAGTCTTAACCTCCCAACGCTGCTTCTTTTCTCCCTGAAATGTTTTGTGAAATTCAAATTTATTGTCGTCAAGAACATGACCCAACTTATGAAAGTGCAACCAACATAAATCCACATTGATATAGTCCAAAGGTTGAGTGTAATCTTTGTTCCCCAACACCAGGTCAATAAATTCATAAAGATCTTGGAGGGGGTCCAAATAAATGAGTATTTGTGCTAATGTTCTATAAATACATGATTTATAACTTAGGTCAGAGACTATAAAGTTACCTAAAACCTCTCCTATAGAATTTAACCTAACATATGGCCATAATTCAAGTAAAAGGTTTGGAATCTTTATCCAGGTAGGAATACTAGTTAAAGCTTGTTCCTTGGCATCAAAGAGTAGATGCCAATCCTTAGAGTGAAAGATAAACCCTATCCACCCTCAAAAGTAAGTGAAATATTGGAGCATATCCAAATTTTGAAACCCAATTCGTAGGCTAGCCAAGAGTTTAAGGTACCCAACAACATTCTTCTGCCACATAACTTCCCAACTAGAGCTTAACCCTCCAAATATACTATTTGATTGAGCCACATGTCCTCCCCCAAAACCAAGGAAACACCTCCACCATGATATTTCACTACTTTCTTGTGCTTCTTACCAAGATTCCCTCACATGCAAGGCTCACCACCTCCCTGGAGCTCTATGAAGTAAAACTATATCTTTGATATTTAAATGTCCATACCTTAAGTGTCAGAGTTCTTCTATAGACACACTTGTAGATTACAAATCTTGATGATTCTCAATGGTAACATCAACTTTCTATATTCCTCCCACTCTGATTCCTTCTACTATGACTTCATAGTGATCTTGCATATCCTTCACTTGACAACTTGACTTCAAAAATTCAACTTTTAAACCTTGATTTGTAATTGCTGAAACTAAATTAGATTTTTCTTAATCCACGGTACACACACATTTTTTATTTGTTTCACATGACCATTTGTCAAATTTATAAATACATCACATATCCTTTTATTTCATGAAATCTATCATCACCTACATAGATTTTAGCACCATTAATTTTCTCATGATAGGTTTTAAACCAATATCTCTTACAAGTCATATGAATATATGCTCCTAAATCTATCAACCATGCATTATAATCATTTGTTTTTGTTGATAGGATACATCTGAAACAAATATCTTTAGATTTTTGAGGTCGTCACTTACCTCTGCTTCTCTATAAACAAAGTTGTGTTCTTGTCTTATATATTTGGACTCATTTAAATTCATTTTCCTACATTCATAAGCATAGTGTCCAAACTTACCACAACAGTTACATGTATTATTCTTCTTCACATTGGTAGTTTTCTTTGATGAAACCCCACCTTGATACAGTTTCACAATAGATTTTCCTCCTTTGTTCTTTACCCATGGATTTCCTTTGAATGGTTTCTTTCGTTTAGCCATGAAAGATTGATCTAAATTTTGAAATATGTTGTTGGAATTATCTCTATCAAGTCATCAAATGAAGGTGATTTCTCTCTTGCTACAAGACTGGTGATAAATACTTTATATTCATGCAACATACCACTTAGTATTATAGTAACTAGATCCTTACTTAATACTTCCTCACCAATCTCTCCCCACTTATCTTTTAAATCTTCAATTCTAGATATATAATCAATAACGTTTTCTTTTTCTTCCATTTTAATTGAAAGAAGCTTGCTCTTCAAAAATATCACTCTATGTGTATTTGTTATTTCAAACAAACCTTTTAATGTCTCACTTGATGTCTTTCCCATGCATTGTATCCTTTGAACAAAGTCTTAATATTAAAATTCCAATTTATATAATTCAATTCATCTAACTTATTTTCTTCATTTAGATAGGAATTTGTTAGAACATGGCTAAGTAGCAAAATAAATAAGAGGAATTTATCTACAATAAAAATTGCATCACATTAACCAATGACTCTATCACTCCATGAATATTGTGTACTCTTCCCACATAACACCTCTTCCTCACAGCCTTTCACGCCAACCTCTAATACCAAAATAGAAATTAAACACATACAACAAAAAAACATAATGTAGAAAGAATAGGTTCTCTATTTCATATTCTTGAAAAAGGAAACTCATTTCATGGTTTTGCATATGTGGAGCCCCTAAGAAAAAGTTTAAATCATTTTTTTGGTTGTTTTGAACAAGGTGGTTGATGTTTTGAATGCAATTTTTTTTATATATATTGAAGGCATTGTTGAACATTTTTTCAAGGTGAAGGCATTGTTGAACATAAAATTCTTGATATTATCTTTTAATCATTTTTGTGAGAATGGATTTTTTTTGAGACCATTCTGAAATGTTGATTTTTTTTTTAAATTTTACAAATAACTACACTCATGGGAAACAAAATTTTGTGCAAGAGAAAATTTGATCGCACTCGAGAAAAAACTCGCCATAACGAACAAAGTAAAGAGCATTATTGGAGAAAGAAACAAGAACATGAAAATATTGAAGAAATAAATGACAATGATGTAAATAGAGATTTTCAACAAGAAGTCCAGCCAGGTATATGCATGTACACATATTGTCTATATGTGTGTGTGTGTGTGTGTGTGTGTGTATTTTATTTTTATTTTATTTGTACTCAGGGAATCGACAATGTGTGGTTCTCGTACTCGCGTGACATGGGGTCAATCCCTGTCGACTACCACAATAACCCCATGTGCAACCACCCAGCCCGCAAGAATGGCGCATAAATAAATCGGGGTGAGAATCGAACATGAGACCTCATTTTTACAAATTTCCTTCCATTTACATGGCAATTGCCAATCCATCTACACCCCTACAGGCCCATACATACTGTCTATATTAAAAGTATAGAATCATTTATTTAAATTATTGTTGAAAATATAATTTATTGTAATTTGGATTTTATGTTTTTCAAAAAACATAAATAGATTTGCCTCATAACGTAGATGAAGTCGTTGAAACTGAAATTGAAGCAGAAGTTGAATTACCTATTGGTATGTACATAAATCTCTAGATAATATAAGATGATCACTTGTATATATAGTTTAGTGAATTTATGTTTGGGTTTTGTTTTTTAATATAAACTTTAAATTGAAATATGCAGAAGAAACTATCAACACTAATGATGAAATATTAGAAAATGTTTATACTGACAAATTTGGGAAGAAAAAAGTTAATCGTTATATAAGATATCATGTTACGATTATGTATAATACTTTTTTAAAAGATGAATCAGTAACAATACAAGATCAACTTTTACTCTGTCTAATAAAGTCAAGAAAGTTAAAATAAGCTACATCATTATTGGGTATTCAAAAGTCGACAAAAGATACAAAGGTGAAACAAAATGTCTTTGACAATATAACTAGTACAGTATTAAAATCTTTTGGAAAATCTCGAAAAAAAAATGTCAATGTTGCACATAGAGTGATAAAAACAACAATGTTTTCATCTAGAAACATAAAATATCGTTTGACATAACACATGCCAAAAGCGATGGGAACCTCAAGAAAAACATTGTACAAACATAGAAAATTTTGATTACAAATAGATGCAAATGATGAACTTGATTGTTGGACAGTTATTTCTAGACAACCCTACAAAGATAGACTTGTAGAAAATGTTAAAGAATCAACCCTTAAGTGTTGGTTGACAGAATCTCATGTTTCACCACATATAATGGATGTGTTGCGACAAAGATAACATGAAAACAATATGAAGAATGTTGTGATCCAAAATGCTCAAAATATCAAAAAATAATAGAAGTACACACCATGTACATAATGTCAACATGAAGCACAAATCCAAGATATATAATCTACACAATAACTCCTTAAAGAATAGGGGAACCCCCTCCAAATAACCAAAGACCATTCATTCTTCACAATTCACATGTCAATAACAAATACATGATATCTTATATATAGCTATTGACACTTGCACATGGGTCCCCTTTATCACTAGGCTGACCCTTTTACATATGTATTTACACATTACATGTACATTTAGGCCCATATATGTTAAGGTTTAAGCTATTATTAGGTTTCTTTTCAATTCACTAGATAACCATAGCATATATAGGATCACTGAGAAATACACAATCACAAGAAACACATCATTTATCCTGGGAAACCCTCATGGGGTAGAAAACCCAACAAATAGACCTGTCAACAACTTCTGAAGCCATATGGCTTCGCAACTGGCAGGACATGCAACAATGTATTATGCTTCTGTTGTGCTGAGAGAAATTCTTGATTGCTTCCTACTCTTCCATGAGATCATGGTTGACCCTAGACTGAAACAACATTAGGAAGTTCTCTTTCTGTCAGAGGAACTTCCAAACCAATCTAAATCAGTATATCCACTCAATCTGAAGTCATGATCTCCATCATAACTGAGACCACAATCTAATGTACCCTTAAGGTACCTCATCACATTTTTTTCAACAACTAGGTGAACATGTCCAGGTTCTACCAGAAACTGATTCAAGGTGTTCACGGCAAAACAAATATGTGTCCTAGTGTTCATCAAATACATCAACAATCCAATGATCTGTCAGTATAGCATAGCATCAATCAATTCTGATGAAGAGTCAACTAGGAGCTTCAACTTTGTTTCCATGGGTGTATTCATGGACTTGCACTCCAACATACCAAATCTCTTTAGTATTTCAATTGCATACTTCCCTTGGTTAAGGAAGATCATCTCTAGGCTCTTCCATACCTCAAGACCTAAGAGATAGTGCATTAGGCCAATGTCTTTCATCTCAAATTATGCAGCAAGCTTCTTCTTACATTCAGTGATGATATTTTCTTCACCAATTAAGAATAAGTCATCCACATACAACAACAATATAATAGGCTCATCATTCATAACCTTGAAGTAAAGGTTAGAATCTTCTTTACTCTCGTTAAAGCCCAAGCTCGTCAGAAAACTATCAATCCTTCCATACCAAGCTCTAGGAGCTTTCTTCAATCCGTACAGAGCCTTCCTCAATTTGCACACATGAGTCTTCCTATCTTCAACTTCAAATCCTTGAAGTTGTTCTATATACACTTCTTCAATGAAACCATTCAAGAAGGTAGTTTTCACGTCCATATGATGTAACTTCCACTTCATCTTGGCTGCAAGGGATATGATGGTTATGATCAAAGTGTTTCTAGCTACAAGAGAAAATGTCTCTTCATATTCAATGAATTCCTTTTGAGAAAATCCACGAGCGACAAACCTTGCTTTGTACTTCTCAATACTTCCATCACCATCATGTTTTATTTTTAAAATCCATATGGAAGATACCACATCCTTGCTCTTTAGTCTAGGAACTATTTCCCATACATCATTCTTTATGATGGATTGGTATTCTTCTGTCATGACATATGTCCATTCTTTCTTCTGAATGGATTCTTCAAAGCAGGTAGGCTCCTTATCTAAGAGATCACACATCAAATCAATATAACTGGAGAATGGCTTAGGTATCTTCACTTGTCTCGTGATTCCTTCGCGGGCACCATACTTCTCTCCATATTGAATGAGTTCCCTTTCCCAAGCTGGATTTCTCTTGTGGGAGATCGTCATTTGGGGAGGTTCTTGAAATTCTACTATGTCATGATATTCTAGAATTTCCTCATCAGGGGAAGCTATGACTTCCCTTACTGGCTTTGCAAATCTAGGAGCTACAGGTTCCTTTTCATATACTTCTTCAAGCTGACATCTTCTTGATTTCTTGAGTGTTGCATCTTCATCAAAGGTCACATCCCTGTTGATCTCAATATGATGGTGACCTGGTATATAAACTCTGAAGGCCTTGCAGACCTCACAATATCCAACAAATATTCCCTTCTTTCCTAAAGGGTCCAGCTTGGTTCTCTTCTCTTTTGGAATATGTACAAATACTAGGTAGCCAAATATTTTGAGATGGCTTACTTATGGCTTATTTCAAGAGAACATCACTTCAGGGGTCTTGAAGCCAAGTGCACTATGGGACAATCAGTTTTGTACATATGTTGTTGTTTTTTTGCTTCTGCCCATAAGCACATAGGAAGATCTTGATCATGAATCATGGTCTTCACTGCTTCCATTATAGTTCTATTATTTCTTTATGCTACACCATTTTTTTGAGGATTGTAGGGAGTGGTGAGCTCCCTCTTGATCCCAACATATTTAAAAAGGTTTACAAACTCTTTTGAGGTGTATTCTCCTCCATTATCTAACCTGAGTATCTTGATCTTTCTTTCAGAAAGATTCACTATCAAGGCTTTCAATTCCTTGAATCTACTAAGCACTTCATCTTTTGATTTCAAAAAGTAAACCCGGTTTTTACGAGAATAGTCATGAATAAAATATACACAATATACATACCCACTGATGGAGGATGATGGCATTTGTACACACGCATTTGAATGAATGAGTTCTAAGACTCCTTCTTCTTTACTGTCTCTCTTCAAAAAACGGTTCTTGATGTTCTTCCCTTATGCACATCTATTGCACACACCTTCATGGTCAACCTTGAGCTCTGGTAGACCTGTGACTACCTTGCTTACATATGGTTATGCTTTGTAGTTTATGTGGGATAATATTCTATGCCAAAGTTCACATGGATTCTCAATGGAGTGGGTTATAAGTTTTAAACCTGTGAAATAAAGAAATGCATATAGATTCTTAAGCAAACCAAAATTTAATCAATGGCTCATACACAGAGTACACGGAGATTTTATACCAGAAACCCTCAACCGAGAAAACCTTTCTTATATTCATTATCAAATTTTACCATTCACCATACAATATATACAATGTTTTTAGGTATTCTGTAGATACCAAAACCCTAATCCCTTAATCCGGGAGTAATTTAGTAAACCGCTAAAAATAGCAAAAACCGCCCAAAAAAAACATTTTTGGGCATTCCCCCGAACACTGAGTGTAACCAGGGGGGCATACCTGCCTCCCCTGGGACCCCCATAGGAAAGCACCCGGTGCACACGACACAAACAACACTACTAGAGGGATCGTCAGACGCATTTGTCGAACCTAACGCGCCCACACACACATGCAAAGAATATAACACATACTCAACATTCTCCCACTTGTCGTTTTCTTTGCATCCAAGGGTCCAGGGGATTATATAGTCAACAATCTAGGGCAGCAATGCCCATTTTTACTCTACACCAAGAGAACTTTTTTGTTCTCATAGACTTTGTCAATGAATCCGCAACATTCTTCAAAGTGTTAACATCCATGTTATTTCCTACCAGCAACATGTCATCAACATACAACACTACATAAATGAAGTGATTACCAACCTGCTTGGAATATACACAGTGATCAGCCCTGCTTCTTATTGTGTCAAACTTTTGGTACCACATCCTAGGTGATTGCTTCAGGCCATATAGTGACTTCTTTAGCTTACAGACCAACTCTTTCTTTCCCTTCACTACAAAGGCTTATGGCTTCTTCATGTAGATTTCTTCTTCCAGATCCCCATGTAGGAATGTTGTCTTCACATCCATCTGTTCCACTTCAAGATCA